>VOQJ01023721.1:4306-26499 GCA_015052665.1 Apistogramma diplotaenia | reverse complement strand
CCGGCTTCCCCCCACAGGCCAAAGACGTGCATGTTAGGGTTAACTGGGGATTCAAAATTGTCCGTAATAGCAGATTGGTGTGAATGTGTCTCCTGGTGTTGGTCCTGCGATAGACTGAGCATCTAGACTGTGACCTGTCCAGGGTGTACCCCGCCTCTCATGTCAGCTGGGATAGGCTCCAGCCCAACCGCGACCCTCAACAGCATAAGCGGAAGAAAATAGATATTCTGACCCATTAGCTGCAAAAGTATTATGGATGTCTATGGAAAAGTCTTGAGTGCGAAGTAAAGTACATAGTGGCATCGGTCAGTTTCCTATTTTTTAAGCTTGTGCGTTTTGCATCATAGGACATAAGTACATGTTGATATGCCAAGTTTTACCTCAAACAGATGAGCGAACGCAGACTAAACCATTTCTCCAACCTGTACCTGAATCTTTCTCTCTTTTTTTTTTTTTGGGTTTCTGATGATGATTTCCGAACAATTTGTTTATCTGTTAAACATTAATCAACAAAAAAAGGAAAACAGGGAGAAACATCAAGCCAGATGCAACAAACCACAAAAATCTATTCAGAGTGGAAAATATTTCATGTAATCTTTGTCTTGTGATCAAAAAGTTGTAGCTCGCATAAAAAGAGGTTTTTTCTGGATTCAATCAGCAAAGAAACAGAGACGTAAAAACTTTGGAAAATATTCGAGGTTTTGGAGGGATTCAAAAGAAAGACTTTTTTGCAAAATGTTCTTCAAGGAAATAATCACACATAATGACCATCTAGCTGCACCCTGAACGACAGGGGATACGGCATACGGTGAGATATACATTTTTACCCATTTATGCATTCACATATTATTAAGCACCAATCTCGATTCAAACATGTACACTTTATGTATGTAAAACTACAAGAATCACTGCGTGTGTGGCAAACAGGTTCTCGTTTATCAAGAAATGAAGGCTTTAAAGGAAATCCTATATATTCTGGATTTGTCTTATGGGCGTTTCCCGGTGCTGGTCATTAGACGTTGTTTTATTTACACCTGCATTCCCTGTGCAGGTTGTTTATTGGTTGTCAGACTTCAGGTCAAACAGGCCTTGGAACAAGCAGGGGAAACCATCACCAAGGCAATAATCAGCTCTGTCCTTCTCCAGTTACTCACCGTGTCCAGTTACATCTCCACTGCTGTTGTGCCTTTGAATCTACTCGCCAGCTTTAATTTTCTTTATGCTTTGTTTTTCCTATCCTGTGGTTAGCTTTACTGTGCTCGCCTGCTCTAGAGAGAAAATACACCAAGGCTGTATTTTTGTGTGTGATTCACGGCGTTCGCCGAGTTTATTTTCACTTCTTGGGGGTAAAAATATGAGTGTTTGCTTAGCCACTGGCCTTTAACCTGTCCTGCCGGATGGAAAGGCTTTTTAACTCATCCATCACACGCAAGTGCCCTCCAGAGTGCTGGAGGAGCAGGACGCGGGCAGTGATGGAGGCTGAGAAGGCTGGGTATTTAGATTACCCCCATCTATCAGCCTCTAACATGTGGACAGAACAAGGTAGAATTCACAAGATCTCCACCATAGCAAAATCTATGTGTGCTCTAAATCCTATAATATTTCTATGGCGACCTCAAGGGTCACTGGATTTATTCTGATTTTTTAAATCGTTTAATGTTTGTTTGTTTGTTTATGCTACGTGTGCTTTTGCGATTAATTTAATTCATGATTTTTTTCTTGGGTGATTCCTTTTTTTCCAGGAGTCAACTGCAGCCTAGAGTTCCAACCCCACTAACTAACACGTAGCCTCTTTCATTCAACCTTCACCACCTGGACAGTAAATACCACCTGCGGGTCTGAGGTCCTCAAGTTCACCTCATCTACGGGTTTTTCCGCTTTCTTGCTTCCGTATTTAGATGCAGCTGAACTTTTATTGTTTTCAGATATTTTGTCCAAAGCTTTTGACCACTTGGTTGCACCTTTCAGTGTGAGTAAGCAGGCGGGCGATGGTGGTGTCCAACCCCAAAGCACTTCACTAAGCTATGGCAATTAACGTGGTGACTGTGACCGCAGTGTGTCTAGATGATGGAAATAATTATGTAATAATTAAAAACAAACAGTTTCATAACTGTGCATAAAAAATGTAAATAGCTGATTGATTAGTTTAATAAAGTTGGATTTTCTTTATTCAAACGCATTCAGTGTAGATGACTGTTTTTCGACAAAGAGGCTGCGCGAAGAATGATGAAGACGGCAGGCGGCTGCTGAGAGCTGACACACCTTCGGGGGGGTTTTGAACAGAACAGGGGTCTCATGTCAGAAGTCGTGCACTCATACAATGGCTGAAAATCTTCGAGCCTGGCGCCGGTGACAGTCTGTAAGGCCTGATCTTTACCTGAAAGAGGTAGATGACTGGCCAAGCAAGCCAGCAGGTCAGCTCGTCTCATGTTGCAGATGTGGATAAGTAATCTATAGTCGGTAATCAGCATATATAAAGAGAAAATTCTAACTTTACCTGAGGTGTATTTGGTAAATCTGTGATTTCTATACAGTCACTAGCGCATTTTTTCTGAGCTGATTAAAAGAAATGAAAATTGCAGATAAGTGTTACATTTTAAACAGTAAAGATATTTGATTCAAATCTAAACACGAGTTTAATTCAGAATAAGAAAAATAACATATATTATTCGTGTCTAATGAGGCTAAACAAAGATTAAGCTCCGAGACCTTGAAGTTATTCTAATTGGTCTGAAGCAAAGCGCTATTTGAGTTGGCCTTCGGGGCTTTCTGATTTTTTTAAATCTTTTTCTCGTGCGCTATTTGGTGCGCAGTTTGGTCAGGCAGCAAAACTACTTTGTTAGGTGGATGAAAAGCTCATACTTTGGTTAAAATACATCCTTTGAGAACTTTAATTACGTTTTTAGAGAGTTTGTGTCAGAAAGCATGCAGGGCCTCTCTCATGCAAAACTTGCACGGGATCCCGTTCTGCCTTCTCTAAATGCATCACGCAGTCAAACTTCTTCTTTTTTTAAATTTAGACCGAGAAGATCTGAAAATGCAGACACTGCTGCAGAAAGTAGTCAGAGCAGCACAGACTGTAATCAGCAATTCAGCTCTTCAGTTTTGCACACAGGCACACTGCATTTCACTGTCATTACATGGTACTGAGCAGACCTGAATGACAGATTATAATCCCTGCAGCTACTGATTTAATCTCACCTTTTTAAAATTTTCATCGAAATGAGAGGGGCTGAGGTTGGTTTGGATTAATACTGCTAAAGGAGACAGAAGCGTTATGTGCCGGTGATGTTTGGGCTCCTTCGTCAAGCCACTGCTTGCTGCTGTTTGTGCGTCAGAGCCAACAAAACGGACAAAAGCCAAACGTGTCATCATTCGCAGCCACCATCAGGTGCAACCAGGTGTAATATTAGCGGTCCATTAATCATATTGCGGTTGTCACCGAAAGGCTGAGATCTAGCGGTCAGAATCCCAGTGCACGTTGTTGAAGTCTAAAAATATTTTTATCACTAATGTCTGAAGTGGTTGGATGGTGGTTGTTTAGGCAAAGTGCATGGCAGACAGATCTGCTGCAGTTGATAAATGAGTTGTCCTCTGACTGATGTGGTTCAAACGATGTGGTGGGTTGAAAAAAGACAGTCCAGACAAACACGTTTTGTTAAATAATGAGAGATTTTGATCTTCCATTTATTAGTCCCGATTGTCTCTTTGTGAATCTATGCGCTTGCAGGGCGAGCTCTTGTCAGGTCGCAGCACGTGTATTCGTGCACACAACAAACCTGATATCGTCCAGCACTTTTCAAACCGGAGAAACAGTAACCGGGCAGGACTGTGTTGGATGGCAAATGTTTATTCAGCTCAGTACATATCCGAGATATATATTGTGTGGCTGAGTGTGTATAAGCGCGCCCAGCTGCGTTGCGCTGGACACATTTCAAACATGCCTGCACGAATAAAAGGCCCCTTTTTACTCCCAAAAGCAAAGCGTTGCATTGTGCGCTCTCGACTACTGGTAAAGCATACACTGCAAAAAACAGAAAATCAAAAATTGAAACGTAATTATGATAGTCTCAAGTCTAACAAATATCGACAGCCGCTGAAACAGATTTTCTTGTTAGGAGTCATTTATCGAAGGGGTCGCTTCTCATGTTTGCACTCCACTCACATTTGAAGAAATTTCCTGACCTATATGCAACATAATCAATTTCTAATTAACTAAAAGCGCTTTTTCACTTGGTTAAGTATGACGTCAGACCGTGTCTTGTCTGGGTGGATATTTTCTTGCAGCGTGCATGTTTAGTGGGTGGGACTCTTGTTTTTGGGGAGGTTAATGGGTGGGTCTCATGCGAGGGTTGGAGAGCCTGAGCTTATTCTCGGTCACAGCGGGTGGAAGCTTTTCCTTGCTGCGGATAGAAGGAGAGCGCACTGGGCTGTCACTGCTTCAGAGGACGGGGCCGTGTGATATACATATATTTTTTCTTTTACTATCTCCAAGTACGATTTGCGTGGAAGAACAAAACCCGTGGAAATTCTTCCCGCATGGTTAACTCTCCCATGTCCCGGTGTGTGTCTGAGAGCGGGTGGATTTTTTGTAGCGTAGCTTTTAACGAAAGACTCGCGATCCACAGGATTCATCCCGTTTCCTCTTTTTACGCACCCTTCTCTTCAAGGTGGGATGAATTTGGACAGAATTGCAGAGGCAGGGAGAGCACCGGCGCCCCGCGACGTGGCTCCCGCGTTTCATTTACAGAGAACTTCAAACAGCAGTCGAGAAACTGTAGAGAACTCAAGCAGCGAGTCTTCAGACACAGAGTTGGCAGGTACACAGTCAGAGTGCTTTTAGCCACTCCATTCCTTTTATTCTGAGTGCAGTAACAGTTTATTTTACGTGTCCGTGAGCATTTTTACGGCGAGCTGTCAGAGGGGCATCCCCAGCACTTAAACGCTAGGAGGAGGGAGAAAGAACATTTAACTTTCCTGTCCCTGTGCTTGCGTGATTTATTTCCGTGTGTTCCGGGTAGCGTACACGCGGATAACATACACCAAAAGTGCATTTGCATCAAATCTTAGTTTAGTATTTGAGTGTGTGTGTGTATGTGTGTGTGTATATGTGTGTGTTCACCAGTTTGACGGAGCACTTTTTGTGCAGTTACACACGAATTCTGTTTACCGTGTTCGTGGAACCAAACATTTGGCAGGATCCCGAGATCTGTCAGAGAACTATGTGCAGAGCAGCCTGGCCTGCTCTTAGTGAATGCATTAGAACAAACTATAAATATTGGACCTATCCACAAATCTAAACTAAAAACCAAACGCGCTGTGTCGACAGTTCTTGGAGACGTTTTTTTTATTATTCAGCTTTTCCACATTTTTAGGGGGGAAAAAACACGGGAAAACGCAGCTGATGGGCAGAACAGTAAATGCATTTTAAAAATATGCGAAAGTCGCATATTTCTCATTTTTATTGGAACAATTTACAGGATTTAAATTGAAATATTAGGTTGTGATTTTAAGCTTCTTCTTATTTATTTTTAATGAATTCTTTTTCTTTTGGCAAACACTCCAGATCCTGTCCCCCTTTTTGTAATTGACCTTTGTGCGTGTAGCCTCTTGAGTTTAATGAGGCAATTGTTAAGGTACAATTACAAGACAGCGGTTGGGAGATAAGAGTGGGCAAACCTCATCGTAAAGATATTGATCTTTAAGCGAAAACTTTAAGAACCGACGTCCAATTCCGACACGTGTTTGTAAATGTGTGGATTTCATTAGTTTCTTCTCTTCTGAGGCTTATTTGCATGAAGGACTTTATAAATAATATAGCCCGAATGTTTGGTTTCATGATGATGGGTCTTTTCAGTTAGTTGACCTTATTAAAAAAAAAAAAGTATTTCCACGCTACAGCATTTAAATCCCAGTCTGAAATAATCAAATGTCAGTGCCTATCTCAACTTGCTCACTGTGAAAAGGTCCCTTGTTTGCATGCTATTCAAATGATGTTATAGGAGTACTGCTGTTTCACACCGGTTTGTTACCCACAGAAAAGGAAAGGAACGCTGAACACAGGAGCGATGACGGAAACGCGGACGACCCCAAGAAGAAAAAACAGCGGCGGCAGCGAACTCATTTCACCAGCCAGCAGCTGCAGGAGCTGGAGGCCACGTTTCAGAGGAACCGCTACCCTGACATGAGCACCAGGGAGGAGATCGCCGTGTGGACCAACCTGACGGAGGCCAGAGTCCGGGTAAGATGCCGGCCGTGCGTAAACCGTGCGTAATGCGTGCGGGGAAACTAGCTGACAAGTAGACCGTTCTAAGGTGGTGCTAATTATTAAGCAATTCTCTGAATAATTAAAGTAAATTAAAAAACAAATAAGTAATAAGATTTCAAGATAACTAATATTAGCATTTATTACAACACGAAGTAAATAAAAGCGCTCGTTTTATTTTGAAAAAGTACAAAAATTAATTGGGAAGAATGGTTAAAAAATTGTTACAATATGTAAAAAAAATTGTTACAATATGTATCTTTTGAACAACATTTATTCCGCGAGCATTTTTACTTAAATTCGGCTTTTTTCTTCTTTTTTTTAAAGGAAACTTGTCACAGGTTCACTCACTGACCACTTATTCTAGACAGGGAGAAATCAGTTATACACTGAAGTCAATACTTCTTCTGTTCCACATTTCCCTGAAAGACCCGGACTCTTACTTTATTGACTATTCGGCCTCTTAACCGAGTCCACCTAATATACATACTTTGGTGACTTTAAATGGCTCTGAAGTAATAAGCTGAATCTGTGATACATTTCAAATACACGTTTACTAAAATCCGTTGCCAAAGACTTGGGAGGTTTTCAGAAGAATATTGTTAACAGATATTAAGTTGCAGCCATCCTTAACTGTCAGCTGTCAGCTACGGTGCATCCAAAAGTAAATCTTCCGTTATTAAAGCACGTGCGCAATTCCCAGTACTGACATAGAGGACATTACAGGCCGTAATAGCACACATTCATGTTAACACATCTCATGCTGCAAACTTAGAACAAATGCAGGCTTTTTTTTCCTTTTTTTTTTTTAAGTAGCTGGATCGTTTGGAAATGGCACGTCCTTTTAAAGGGTGTATCCGCACTGCTGATGGAACCAATAGATGATTCGTCTTGAGATGACATCATCGACAGTCTGGACCCCTGTTTCTCTCGTTGGGGGAGACCGTTCACGTCTGCGAATAAATGTGTAGCTCTTTAATGAATAGAAGCGAGATGCATTATATTTGTTCAGGATAAACTTAAAAATATTTGGGGAGAAAATATCTGAACAATATCACATTTCATGGGCTTGAGTCATAAGACGTGCAGCGACATTCATATCGTTTAAAGTGTAAAATGAAAAGAAGCAGCTTTTTATGTGGATGAGAGAAAAGAAAAACAGACTTAGTGCCGTCATTACGCGCAGATTTTTTGCAGGTTAAGCGCGCCATAAGCAGCAGACTATTTTGGAGAAATAAAACGAGAAAATAAAATCACCTTATGAATATTTTCAATTCAGATTCTTATATAATGTTAATTCATTGGAAATAATATTTTAAGGGCCTACCATGTTTTTTAAAATGTAATTGTAATTTTAAATGAATTTAATAATATTTATCGGCACATTTTGAAACGGCACAATCATTTATTTAATATTTTAACGAAACCTTCGTAATTCTACTGTCATAAAAGTCAAGCCTGACGCAGCCGAGTTCTAAATGCAGCGTTTCCTCCCATAGCTCTATCACATCGGTCAAGTCTTTGTGGATAATTTGTCGGCCGCACCGTGTTCCTGCACGACTATAAATAGCCTCCGTGGGCTCGTCTGGTGATACCACTTGTAAACTGTTTTTACTGTGAATTAAAAATGACTCGCAGAGTACCGACTAGCGGGTATTTTGTCAGGTTTTGATAAGGTGTGAGGATATACAGACGCGCTTTTCTGATTCATTTAGAGCCATCCACGAACTCGCTGGTTTTATTTTAGTCACGACTGACTCATACAGATACACACACCTTTAATTTACCCACAAAAAATACCGATTTCACTGATAGAAATTAATCAGTAAAATCAACATTAGTACACTTCTATCTGGATCAGGTGTAAACACGCATGCGATTTAGTGCACTGTAGTCTATATTAAATTATACTGCAGAAGCTTTTAAATATTCAAAGCAAACATGGACGATTTCAGAAATTATTTTCCACCTGGAATTTTTCGTAAATCACTTTATTTATTTGTAACGACAAACAGTCTGCAGGAAGACAAAAATAGTATAAAATTGTGTATAACCAAAACGACTTTCCAACAGCAGTCCACTGATGGGGATTAATACATGTCACAGTCATTAAAGGATGAAGATTTGGACCTGGAATTCCTGACCTTAAGCACCAGTCAGAGCCCAGTTGGCACTTCCTTTGCCGATAACTCAAACTAAATGTTCTTTAAAACAAATGGATACATTAGCACTGCCTACCAAAACATAAAGAACCAGTTTGGAGGAAGTCACGGATATATTTGATGCTCGTCAGCAGAATCTGCTCAGCTCCTGATTTAAGATTTAGACGCAGCAAATGTGGCTTTGAGTGAAGGTTTTTGTTTTGCCATTAACTACTAAAACAAGTTTGTTTCTTATCTAATCAGATGAAAATCTAGTCCATACTCTTTTTTTTTTTTGTAATTATGACCTTTGACTTACGATTAAATTGATAAAATTGCCTTCAGGCAATTTGGGACTGCACGCACCAGGCGCGCGCGCGCGCACACACACACACACAGATAATTTATTTACTTTTTTCATTTAATAATCATTCAGTTTTAAAGTGGCCTAAACACCCAGGAGGCAATAATACTTTTAGGGGCACCAAAATGGGGTGTGGAGTTTGCTGCCTTAGTATTTGTGAGAGAAAAAAATATTCCAACATAAATAAATTATGTTTTAAGAAAAAAAAACTGGAACATCTTCATGGAAATCTGGATTTTCCAATTGAATATCACACAAATTTTAAATGCTGCTTCAGACGTAAACTAGTCATTTTTGTGACATTTGCAGCAATGTTGAAAGTTTATTTTATGTCAAGAAAACTAAATGTAGATAATTTTTTACACACTGCCCCTCTGTGCTGTCGTTAATGTTCACGGCTCCGTGTGACTCCTGCAGGTGTGGTTCAAAAACCGTCGCGCTAAATGGAGGAAGCGGGAGCGGAACCAACAGATGGACCTGTGCAAGAACAGCTACCTGCCCCAGTTCAGCGGCCTCATGCAGCCCTATGACGACATGTACCCGGCTTATACCTACAACAACTGGACCAACAAGGGGCTCACTCCGGCACCGCTGTCCACCAAGAACTTCACCTTCTTCAACTCCATGAGCCCCCTCACCTCGCAGTCCATGTTCTCAGCGCCCAACTCCATCTCCTCCATGACCATGGCCTCCGGCATGGGCCATTCCGCCGTGCCGGGTATGCCCACGCCAGGTCTGAACAACATCAGCAACCTGAACGGGATTGGGACATCTGGCATCAACTCAGCTATGTCGTCGTCGGCGTGTCCTTACGGGCCTCCCGGCTCACCGTACAGCGTTTACCGGGACACTTGCAACTCCAGCCTGGCGTCTCTCAGACTTAAATCCAAACAGCATCCAACATTTGGATACAGCGGCCTGCAGAGCCCGGGCTCCAGCCTGAACGCCTGTCAGTACAACAGCTGACGGGCCAAAAACGGGGCCCTAAAAATACAAAGAGATATATAGATATGTGATAAACGGACACGGTGTCATTAGCTTATGGGCTACCTGCGGATTGGGGGGGAGGGGGGGGGGTCAAAGACGACTAAACTGGATTAGTTGCAATTTTTTTTTCAAAAAAGAAAATGAAAAAGAAAACGTGGATAATGCGGGTTACATGTGTTTACCAGTGAACTTGCACAGCAATTTAAATGTCCAGGTTTTTGGATTTTTTTTTTAATGATGAAGACGTGTTACATTGCTGCACTGTACATATCTAAGTGTAAATATATACAGGTCTAACATATGAAACAGACGATGGGATTTTTTGTGTGCTTGCTTGCTTTTGAAGACTGACTCGACAAAAGCGAGAATTCACATCCAAAAAAAAAAAATAAAAAATACATACATAAAGTGTCGAGCATATAACGAATCAATGAGAAAACAGAAGAAAATCCGGCCGATACTGTACATATTTTATACTGCTTCTGTGTGCTTTCTATTCACCGCATATGCAGGGTGACTCCATGACGCCTCCCGTTTGAAATGCTTTTCATTTTGTTTGCTCCAATAGAGGAAAAAAAAAGTCCCTGCATGTTTAACTTGAGTGCAACGTGTTTTGTACGATAATGTAAGACTCTGCAGAAGTACGTTCATTAGCCTAAAATGTATACAAAAAGGTGATTCAAAGTCCTCATGTGTTTATGGTAACATGTTTGTTTGAATAAACTCCAGGAAAAGAGAGGTTTATTTCAAGTATATGTCTTAGAGGAGTCTTTGTTTGAGGAGACAAGCACCCGGGGTCCAGTTTCCCTCAAAACACGAGCAAAATAAATAACTTGGCTAAATATCTCCAGCACAGTGGTCCGCTTAGTTTAAAGGGGGTCATCTCAGAAATATGAAGATTCTTCTACGGTTATTTCGAGCGAGCAGAATCAGTCTGGGCTTCAACTTTAATACTTAATTTTATGTGTTTCTTATTTTGGGAGCTCCTTTAATATAATTTCCTTCTTCCAGACATCAGCAGCTGCTGTCTAAAGTCTTAATGTGGAGCGTTGTTATCTGCTCACAGTTTCAATTAATACGTTTCACCCCCTAATCCAACAACATAGATGCGTTTTCCAAAAATAGATTTGTGGTTAATTTTACTCGACTTTCCCACCCCCCACTCTACACACAACATTCAATTCGGGCTCATTCAATGTGAGGTTTGGTTTCTATTGGGGGGGCTACTAGCCCGCTGCAACACAGTCTTCAACTTCAGAGTCATTTCTCTCTTTGTACTAAAGGATGGAGATTATGTCACACTAAAGGGATGATTTCAAATTCAAAGTTTCTCTGAGATCACCTGAAACCCGAGCTGTTCTAATGGAGTTCCACCAATGTGGATGATGTGGAAACCTGGACTGTGCATTCAGGAACATTAAAGACTAAGAAACCCTGCAGTTAAACTTTCTCAAAGGGGGAAACGCTGAATACACTGAGTAGATGAAAAAAAAGGCAAATGTAAACCCAATTGCATACTCTAACCTGAGTATTTTGAGCACTAAAAGATCAAATCTAAAGCCATTTACTGGCGCCTCCGAAATAATTGCATATGGCGACAATCCCACGCACAAGTGCACAGAAAATGATTTCAGTCAATACCCTATCTTGTTTTCTGACACCTGCAGAAATCCTCATATCTATATTACTCACCATTAGACTGATATTAGCGCGAGGCACGAGTGTGTGCTTTAACTGATAGCGCGCGCCAGGCTTAGAGGATGTTGGATTAGAGGCTGCACTTTAATAAAGAAAACTGATAGTGAAAATGAATGATTACAGCGTTATAAAAAATCTCAACAAAGTCTCAAACTCACCAAAGTAAACTAAAAACAATTTTCAACTTCAGCTTCTAAATTTAGTCCTTTTTACTCCAGAGATCTTTGCCGTTTTAATGGTCTACACGGGAATCGTCCGGGACTGTTTTCCTTGAGGTAATATTGACCTCGTGATTGTGATATTTTGAAATTCGTATTAAACTCTCTGTTTCTAATACTAAAATATCAGTTTTTCTTGACGTTATTTGTGTAACATGAATGCGCGTTTGTAATTGAACGAGTACAACAGTGTGACTCATAAAAAAGTAAATGTGACTTAATTATAATTAGTTATTCCCCCACTATTTCACTCTGAGCTCATGAGGGTTTGTGGCGATCTTACCGCTTTTGATTGATTCTACCAATTTAAAATGAATCGACACGCAGTGTGTCTGTGGCTCGTGCATAGCTGCACAGATCAGACGAGGTTTGACTTTATCCTCCTTTAAACGACTGTTGCACATTTTTATTAGTTTTTTCTCCCTGTAACCTTCTGTCGTGGCCTTGCTGAAGCCCTTTTGTCGCTGAGGTTTTACCATTCACAACAAGTCACAACAGTCATGTCAGTCGCTCGCGCGGCTTCAAATTCTTTCCTAGGGCGCGCCTGCGTGCACGGACGCATAAAACATTTACTTTAGACGGGCATGCGCACCAGCTGTAATTGCAGCCATCCGCTTTGATTTAGAAATGTTTGACGAGAGGACAAAGCGCACCCAAAGGCTCATAGTGATTCGTAACAAAAACAAAGCACGCAGGCCGTCGTAAACCTTGTCCATAATACCGGTTTCCACTCGTAAATAAAGACGTGAACGCGCCCGAACCTGGAGGGCAAAGTTCAGCACGCTGCATTATAGCCGGTAAATATTTGAACTAATGTTCCTCTGTTGAGGAAATCCCCGCTGCCCCTGAATTATTAGATACAAGAATACAATACAATAGAACAGGACAGAATAGAATAGAAGCCGTAAACACCCAAAACCAGGTGTACAATCATCGTAAATGCACTTACTGCTCGATCACAGGCCTACAGGTTGAAGGGAGGTGTGTGCGGAGTCGGGAAAAAGCCAACACATAGCACATAACCAACGCTTATGTACACTTCTCCAAACGCCGCAGCTAAATCTCACTTAGAGCAAATTATAGCCAACAGTTCATGGTCAGATACATCAGAATTAAACTGCGCCAAAGCAACAAACTTCTTTTCATATAGAATAATAGGCCATCACTTATGAGACAAGTTTTCTTTATACAGTCACCACATGCGTTTCAGTGCCTTGGTTTTTACAGTGCTCCAAACAGGCCTCAGTGAGCTCTGATTAACCTCCACATTGACTCTGCAGGCTGGTGTCAAAGAGGCAAGTGCGACTATTGCAACTGAGCCAGTGATAAATAATGACAACGTCCTGCGTTTTATGTTATTTTGAGCTCCTTCTCTCACCCACACCACAGAGATGAAGGAAAACCCAGATGTTAAAAAAAGGAAAAAGTTAGACACGACATTAATGATCACTTATTATCAGCTAAGAATGAAGAAAAACAATCCCACGTTTTCTCTGACTCCTGCTCCTCATTTGTGAAAATTAAGTGCTCCTCTCTGCTTGCTGAACAAAACAAGACATTTAAAGAGACTCTTTGAACTTCAAAAAATTATGCTGGGAGTTTTTAATGGTTTTCTGCAAATCAAACGGAAGGGGGTGGGGGCGGGAATAGTAAAATAAAACTTTAGTCAAAGCCCAACAACTTAAGGGCACAGCATAAAGCAACCAAACGGACTCACTCCTAACACTGATGTCAGCATAAAAAAGAAATGTTGCTGGATTTTAAAATCATATAAACTTGGTTTCTCTTTAGTTGTATGGTTACTCATACAGTAGCTAAGGCTTTAGAATAGCTGAGGCTAATACCAATGCTAACTGGGAAATAAACAAAATCCAGAAGAAGTCTGTTTAATTGCAAGTAAATCTTTATTTGGTCTTTTCTTATAAAATCCACAGTGATATTAAATAAACTAAGCTGGTTGTCTGTGAGAAAGCTTTAAAATATACCTGATCCCAACCCCACCCCCACACACACCTGTCAACATCACTGCATTGTGCATTTTTACCATTGCAGCGCATCTAAATCAAACAAGGAACTTCTTTAATTTTGTTCTGTCTCAAAAGTCCAGTCTCAGCATTCTGCTTTAGGATCAGTGGGAGCCCAGCAGCACAATTTCTGCCCTTGGGCCCCAGTAAGATGTTAATGTGGCCATGGCTACACTGCAGTGGGTTGTGAAGGAAATCTTTACAAGCAACCAGGAAATCAGAGTGAAATGGTATTTGCTGACAACTGCAAAAAGGAGGAAGCAAATGTTAACAATGTCTTCATTAGCGTGGCAGAGTTATTAGTATTTGACAAGTCGAATATACACCACTATGGTAAAGGAGTCCAAAACATGCATTTGGAGCTGTTACAGGAATATTCTAAACATTGTGTGACTGACATTTGCAATCCGGCCCATCTAATAACAAAACAGTCCCTGCTAAACCAAGACCTCCCCCTCAGCTTACACCAGAACACTGTTCAGCTTCTGTGTGTTTCTCCTTCTGCTGCCACCAGGTCCCTGCAGCAGCTCACATGATCCTGAGATCTGCACTACAGCTGCTGCAACCTGTAAACATGCCAAGTCTCAGTTTAGATGCAAACCTGTAGTTTATTCATAAGTATTGCTTAGATTCTCTACTATAATAATACTGGCCCAACAATTTAAATAAGAAAGCAGCATTGGTCTAATATGACAACATGGCAGCAACAGACTTCCTCTTCACAAGGAGCTACACACTTATTTCTGGGTGTAAGGGTATTATTATAAAACCCAAAACAAAACCATAACTAATGATCACTATCCATGTTATTATATTGATTTTGAGCAGCAGCAAAACATATTCCAGAGTACTAAGAAACCATTCAAATCAAATTTCAAAGACCTCAGAGACCTGGGCAGGATGCATCCATCCCAATTAACATCTTTTCTGCTTCTGCCATCAACATATCAGCAAGTTGTTAATAATAATAATAATAACAACAGCAGGAGATACTGCCAGCAATAGATGATCTTTTTATAGCCCTATTTCAGCTTTAAATCCCTGCACACTAATATTGATACCACACTGAAATTAATCAAAAGCAAGGACCGTGTGGAAAGTAGGACTAAGTTTACAGTGAATTATATATTCCTATTCTTCTCATAGGCATGTAGGGTTTTTTTTCTTCATATTTCAAACTATGAGAACAATAACACACATTCATAGCAAAGTAAACCAACAGGCTGAATCCTGAATTGCTGCTCACATCAGATTGCTCTTGGATTACTGTTGCCATGAAACTCATATCACAAACAGTAGTTCAAGATGCTGCATGTTTTGTGCTTTGGCTCATTTCACACACTTTGGGTTTGAGATTTCAGCGAAGAGAAACCCCCAAAGCACACGCACCATTTCAGCCACTGTTTAGCTTTCTGTTCTGTGTCATTACTGAGCGAGCTCACCACAGCTCAGCCAAACTGTCAGGAGTGATAAACTTGCAGCAGCTGCCACTGTCACTGCCACTGTCCGTGGCTCAAATATTCACAAACCATTTTCAGGATTGGTTTCTTTCCTAATGGAAGTGGACTTGAAGTGCTTTCTAAAACGCAATTTAAGAAATCTGAACCATCAGTTATTTTTTGGTTCACACTACAATCTAGTTTATATCTGGGGTGCAAAAACTCCAGCTGTGTGTATTAAGACATTTTTCTGATATTTAGAAAGTAAGACAACCATTTCTATAGACAACCAGTCCAGGGTGTACCCTGATTTTCACCTCATAACTGCTAGAACTGAATTAAACAAGTGGGGAAGATTGAGTGATGGATTGATGGATGGCAATAATATCAAAAATATAGCTCCAAAACGTCAATTATGCACGATATACACTGTCTGTAAATTCATCCAGGTCATGCTAGTCTCTGGAGCTTAAAAAAAAGGCAACTGGACCTTTTTGTTTCTTGAAGATGTTTCTCCTCTCATCCAAAAGGCTTCTTCAGTTCTCAAAACCAAAGGGTGGAGAGACCGAGGTATCCAAACCCCAGTGGGCAGAGAACCCTGGAGGTGGTTATGACACTATTGTTCATGTGCATAATCACATGCGCCAAGGTGTGAAAGGAGGTGTGGGTCATTGCAATCAGAGGTTTCAAATGAAAACAATTTGGGACTTTGCTCCATTGTTTCATGTGACCTACAGAGGTCACTGGAACAAAGGTGTGAATAGGCTTTGAAACGTCTGGGAAGGGAGCTCAGGACAGCGGGTGTCAGCGGGTGTTCAATGATGGTTGTTCACAGTGGACAACGATGGCTTCTTTTTCTTCAAGAAACATCTTCAAGAAAGAAAAGTTCAGTCACTTTTGTTTTAAGCTCCAGAAACATGGTATAGACTGCTCAAAAACTTTAAAATCACTTCAGACCTCAATGGAAAAAGAAAATCATGCTGATATCTATACTGGTATGGAATGGATGCTGTGTAGGAAGTGAAAGACTGCCACATCATTTGATGAAAACGAAAATCAACCTACAGAGGGTTGTTCCTCTGCATGAAGGCCTCAGTAGATTTTGAGAAGCGTTTAGGGTCGTTGTCTTGTTGAAGTATGCAGCTTCAGCTCTGTCACTGATTCTTGAACATTGTTCTCAAGAATCTGCTGATATTGACTGGAATCCATGTGACCCTCAACTTTAACAAGATTCCCAGTACCTGCACTGGTCACACAGCCCCACAGCATGATGGAACCACCAAGTGTTACTGTGGGCAGCAAGTGTTTGTCTTGGGATGCTGTGCTGTTTTTCCACCATGCACCAACCCCTTGTTATGTCCAAATAACTCCATTTGAGTTTCATCAAATGAAGCTGGCTTGTCCAAATGTGCTTTAGCAGACCTCAGTGACTCTGTGGCGTGTGCACAGAAAAGCCTTCTCCTGCATTACATCCATACAGCCTCTCCTTGTGCAAAGTACTGAATAGTTGAACGATGCACAGTGACACCATCTGCAGCAGGATGATGTTGGAGGTCTTTGGAGCTGCTCTGTGGGTTGACTATGACTGTTCTCACCATCCTTCACCTCTGCCTATCTGAGATTGTTCTTGGCTGCCACTTCAGGCCTTAACTAGAACTGTACCTGTGGTCTTCAGTTCCTCACTATGTTCCTCACAGTGGAAACTGACAGCTGAAATCTCTGAGAGCTTTTTGTATCCTCCCCCTAAACCATGATACTGAACAAGCTTTGTTCTCAGGTCATGTGAGAGTTGTTTTGAGGCTCCCATGGTGCCGCTCTTCAGAGAAGATGCAGGAGGAGGAGCACCTGCAATTGGCCCTTTCTCATAATTGGATTCACCTGTGTATGTAGGTCAAGGGTCAATGAGCTTACAAAACAAATTCCATGTTCCAATAATTAGTGCTAAAGGTATTCAAATCAATAAAACAACAAGGGTGTCCAAACCTATGCACCTGCCCAATTTAGTTTAATTAATTATTGCACACTTTCTGTAACTCCTGTAAACTTAATATCACTTCTCAAATATCACTACAATACTGCTGATCCAAACAACAAATGATTTATGAAGCAAATTCATGAAACATTATCAGGGTGCCCAAACCTTTTCATACCACTGAACCAGGAGAAATCTTAACCCTTTGTCTACCAAGAATCATGCAGGCTACTTAGACATTTTTTGTAATTTAGGCTGTAAAAACGTCAAAAATTGCTTTGGCTCATTTTTTTTTTCAGAACAACCTCACCTTTTAATATCTGGCAGTTATTTTACAGTACTATGTTTTAAGACAATGCAATAATAATTTGAAGTAAAAAAAAACAAAAACTGCACTTCGACGTTTCAGGATTTCAATAAATTAGAACATGAAATTCAGCATAAATACAATAAAAACCACTAACTTGAAATATGAACTATGATAAATATGTTCAGAAAGTTTCATTTCATTCACTCACTCTTTGTGCTCCCCCCCTCTGCTCACACTCCGTATCCGGCGCCACACACCTTTCCTGTGATTGACAGCGGTTGCTTGAGCATTCCTACGTTGAAACGTGGTTGAAAAAACAAAAAATCAAAAAGGGCTAAAGCACTTTGCATTGTCAGCATTAGGAAAAAGGCCTTTCCATTTTCAAATTATCATCATCACCTTCATCATCATCGTGCAACTTCATGTTGAGTGGCATGTGCCTGATCTATGTTAGTTTCATATGCATACAGTCAAACTTGACACACACACACACACACACACACACTTGGAGTTTTTTTGTAATTTACATGTCAGTATTTTAGTTTAAGGTTAGTCACATTAAAATATTAGCAACTTAATTACTGGCACTCCTTAAATTAAGCAGCTCTAATTTCAAAACAATGTTTTTAAGGACAGTAACAAAGCAGATCGTGTGATGAGTCGTGTGCGTGCAGGACACATGAGGGCAAAACAGCCCGTCAACAACTTCACTTTGACAGAAACCTTTTTGTCACTGCTAAAAGAAGTTTCTGCTCATCATCGTCACTTGACTATCTCGCTGTGACAAAACAATTTAATTTAAATTTAATAAATAAACTACAACATAATGTGCACCTATGAAAACATACACTTTCCAGATGAGGAAACCTGTGTTTGTGTAATTGCAGACTGATGGAGACTTTTATGTTCATTAGTGCTTGAGCGAGCGCACATGATTCATGAGTGCAGTTTTTATCAGATTTAAAATTTTAAAGATGTTTCAGTTGGTGGTTTCAGAGCTATTTGGTATCACTACTTTCAGACGTTTGGAATCAAACTGTGTAATTGCAAATATTTACATGGCCAAGATGTCTGGGTGTTTTCATGGTGAGTGTCCCTACTTGTGTGTATCGCCACAGGAGGGGAAGCAGATTAAAAGTCCAGTCTTCAGTCTGAAAATAGGCCAAGGTCATTAACACTGATCAGTCAGTGGAGCAAAGACATTCAGTCAGGTACAATCAACAGGCAAAATGCAAGAATAGCTCAAAAACTCAAGCAGAGGGTGATAAATAGTTACACAATGGAGAGAACTAAAACAAGGAACACTTGACTACAAGGACTAAAGGACAAATATATGCATACACAGCAGGGTTTTAATTATAGCTCAGTTTTATTTCATTGTAACAAATTAATTCGTTTTTATTTTAATTTAATGCTTAGTTTTAGTTCCGTTTTCATTAGTTTTAGTATTAGTTTTTCCATTCTTGACTATTGTGTAATAAAAACTTAACAAAAAGATACTCATTATTATATTCAGCAACCGACTGTTCACAAGACAGCAGCATTATGTGCTAAATATGTGTAATATAACAAAGAAAAACATTAACTCCAATAATCTGCCAAAATAATCAGTGCAGTAGATTAACACCTATGTGTGGTGAGAAACAGCAGAATGCATGTGTGACAAAAACAAACTGAACTCTGATGGAATCAAAGCTCAAATCCAGCTGCATCCTGATGTTACACATGACATCATGACGCTTCTCTGTTGATGCTGCTCACAGAGCTAGCTTGGTTAGTTGCTCGCTAATTGGACTTCAGAGCTGGTCTTTGCAGGCCGACGTACACAACCTACTCAAATGGCCAACGTCACTCCCGGATTTATGTTTGTGTGAGCTGGATTATGTGTGTTAATTACCTTGTGGTGTTTTATATGCCGGCTGGGCCTTTCCCCCATCCTTGGTCCTCGCTCTTTGTGGTCAGTTGTTTGTTTGTTTTTTGCTGCAAACATTTGTCTCTGATTTTTTTTTTTTACTTTGTTCTTCCCTCACGTCCATTCCGAAAATTCACCAAACTCCCTCCAGTAATTTGCTGACATTTGTGAGTCCTTTTGTTCATGCTTTGATTATCCCTCCCGATTATTCAAGACACTGCGGCTAAAGTAGCCGTAAATACACGAGAGGACTTGGCAGGGCTTAACAGGCTAATTGCAGGCCGCCTTGACCTGACGTGTAGTTACTTTTCTCCAGAGGTGCGCATCACGTGACGTCGCAGGTTACCGCACAGGTTCAGAGCGGTTTCTGCAGCCGCGCGCTTCTCAGGTGGACTTTGATGTTGGTGGTTTTTCCACTTAAGAAATGTTGCGCACATTTTTTCATCATCCATAACAACACTGCGCAGACACGTGCGTGCACACAGAGCTAGGAGGGCTCCCAGCTGGAGTGGATGATTTCACTTCAACACGGCTTTTAAATAAAAGACAAAGACAAAAGTGAAGGTCACTTTATTAATTTAATTTAGTTAGTTTTGTAAACCCACAATATAGCTTTAGTTAGTTATCGTTTTTCCTTTTAATTATTGTTTTTATGAATTTCAGTTTTGTTCGTTTAGTCAGCTATAACATTCACAGACACACAAGTAATTACCTGCGCAGGAACAGGTGACACTAATGTGGCAAATACAAACTATCACAAAGGAGGGAAACTGACGAAATCAGGAAAGTAAACTTACAAGTCCCTCAACAAACTAAGATTTCCAAAATAAAACAGGAAGTGACTAAATAATAAAAAATCAACATCACGACACTAGTAGCTGTAACTTTATTCCACTTTGGAGATGCTTGGAGTTAATGAAAGGGTTTTGTTATGTGCCATGCTGGGGGAGTCTGGATGTTATGGCAAGTGTTAAAATGGGTACATCCAATAATCATCAGGATTTATTTTTTATTTTAGTTAATAAATTTAGTTAATAAAGTACACATTCTGCCAAACAGGAGGGCAAAAAATGAAGCATTGGTGCTAATATAAAATCTAAAGGCTGCAGTGAACTAGAAGAGTAGTTGCAAATGGTTATACTGAAAAGGCAGAGAAAAAGTTCACCAAGAGGAGAGTTATGTGATATACAGCAAATATGGGGGTAAATGAGGCATTTTTTCTCCTTCTGAAAGACATTCTGTGTTTCACTTGGATGTTTACATGAACCTCACCTACACACCGCCAGTATGCGGAGGTGTGGAGATAGTGTGGAGGTCTGACTATGCTAAATGATGAACCATTTTTTAAAATATAAAATTAACAATTTTATAATAATCTGTTTAATTTCAAAATCAGAGGTCATTCTTATTTATTAGGCCTGTCAGTTTGCAAACATTGGATTGTTCTTTATAAATGTTCTTTATGAATTCCTCATTATGAACACTTGCATTATAGTTTATTTTGAAATAATCAGATGTACTCCAGAATACAATGTATCCCACTGCCATAAATAATCACCACAAGTACCCAAGGTTTATTAATTGTTAGCTGAAAGTAGTCCCCATCAAATCAAAACCGCTTTATAGAAGAACATGCTGAACTTTCACTCACTGGCCACTTTATTTACTACATTGGACCCCCTTGTTGACCCCCTTGTTGAATCTATTCCAACAAGGTTCTGGAAAGATCAGTCAGAGATTTTGGCCCATATTGACATGATGGAATCACACAGTTGCTGCATATTCAGAGGATACACTGCAGTCATAGAGGGATGGACACTCAGGTTGGTTATGGGGTTTCAATAATGCTCAGTTGGTTTTAAAAGTCCCAAAGTACAGTATGCCAAATATTATGCACACCATTACACCAGCAGGAGCCTGAACTGTTGATGCAAGGCAAGATGGATCCGTTCATTCATGTCGTCTGAATGTTGCAGCAGAAATTGAGAATGATGAGAAAAGTGTCCTACAGTGTATGATACATTGTAATGCTGTACATAATGGCTAAAGATGACACAAAAGGTTTTTGGCTCAGACACCAAGACTCAAGTATTTTATGGTATTTCCCATTTTAACACTGTAGCCAAATTCTGATGAGTTGTGTATATTCAGGATGCACCCCAAGGCCAATCTTAATGAATGCACTTATTTTAATCAAGCCAAAGTCAACTTGCTGCTTGTAATATTAAGCGATATAAGAAGCCAACATTTAGGCTGTGCTGCAAATTGCATTTTAATTCATGGAGCTGAAGATTTATTACAAAATATTGGCTCACAATCAAAAGAGCATTTGGCCAATAAGAGAATACAGTTCCAAGCCCAAGTACAACAGCATGAATTACTATAATTATATGTGTGCTGAGAAAATGATGTTATTACCTCCAGAACTCTGTCTCTGTACCGCAATAATTGTGACAAAGCTGACACATGACTGTCATTTTGGGATTAGTGACTGTGCTGAGTCAAGCTGCTGGGACTTCACAGCCTGGTCACAGAAAGCTGTGGGTGGTTGAGTAAAGAATGAAGTATATTATATGAAAGATATGAGCATTATTCATTTTAAGAGACTGCCCGTTGTCTGACTTCTTGACCCGTCTATGGCCATCGCAGCAGTGTGAGCTAAGCTACTTTGAGAGAGACGGATCAAAGCAGAAGAAAATTAGCAAAACTGTTGCTCTCTTTGTTGGGTTTTGATGAGAATTTGTGGAAGACATTGCTACTTGTTTTGGGTTTTTTTTTTTTTTTTTGCCAAATTGTTAAAGTAAAAAAATATTATAAATTTTAATTATGCAATTTATTTTGGGGTTTCTTTGTTTTATGCAAA
>VOQJ01023704.1:19166-33106 GCA_015052665.1 Apistogramma diplotaenia | reverse complement strand
GTGCCGCCCGGACACTTTACAGGACGGACCAGGGGAAGTCAACAAAGGTCTGCTGGAAAGTGAAGAAGAAGGAAAATATGGATCATTTGGTGGTTTGGCATAAATTAAAGAATGGAGGTAAATTTGTTTGGTTACTTGAATTAATGGACACTAACAAATACCTTGTGTTACAAGTATAAAGTAGCCAAAAAAATCTTGAATGGAGAAAAAAGATGCATCGATAATCGTGATAATCGTTAATATCGTGATAATCGTTAATATCGTGATAATCTTTGAATAATCGAATCGTAGCACCCTGATTCGTAATCGAATCGATTCGTGAGGTGCCTTAGATGGCACACCCCTACTGTACAGCATGAACCTGCCTCTCGCCCTACGTCAGCTGGGATAGGCTCCAGCCCCCCCGAACAGGATAAGAGGAAGATGGATGGATGGAATACAAGATTAGCCAGTTTGCTGATGATACAGCATTATTTCTTAAAAAATATATTCAATGGTTGAAAGAGCCCTGGCTATATTTTCATTATTTTCCAAGGCTTCAGGTTTAGGACAGTTTAATGTTTTCTGATGTTAATCAGAAAACATTAAAAAGTTGCATCAATGAAAGTTCAGAATGAAGTTAAATATTTGGGAATATTAATATCAAAATGTAATAAGAAGAGAAGGTGTTAACATTTCAGATTATTTAATATAAATAGAAAAAATCTTAGCCATTGGATGACAAGAGAGTTGACCATTTTTGGGAGAAGTTTGCTAGTTAAAGCAGATGACATTTCCAAGGTTATTTATCAACGTCATTCTATGTATACATTACCTCAAAATACGAGGAAAGCTAACTCTATTATCCTTTAAGTTTTTGTGAAAAAACAAAACACATTATTTTAAAAGGTCTCAAAAAGTTTGAAAATAAGATTAAGGTGGTATTAATCCACGGGATTTTGAAGCCGTGGTCGGTGCATCCAAGATAAAATTGCCTAAAACATTTATTATGCAACAAAATTCAATGTGGTTCCATATTCATAATTATATCTTTAAGCAGCTTGGTGGAATTGAACTTCTTGCAAAATATAATTTTGAGATTAGTAAAATTCCAGTTAAGTTATCAAACCGCCATAAACAAACTCCATTTCTAGGAAATGATATTTCAACCTAACTTTTTAACTCCATTTTATGGAATAATGGGACAATTACTGTTGGTAGGAAGTCAGTGTTTAGGAAAGACTGGTACAAAAAGGTGTTATTTTTCTCAAAGATATGCTAGATTGCCATGGAGACCTTATGCACTACTCATCCTTTGTTAAAAATGTAATCCTAATTACTGTTATAAAGATTTTGAGAAAGTGTTTAAAGCAATCCCATTAGCGTTGATTTAATTAATCAAAAATGTTATTAGGTATTTAAAAGTGACTTTTTCGATGCCCACATTAAGAGTGAATGACTGTAATGTATTTAAATGTATTAAGAACATTATCAATAATGGCATGAGACTATCACAATGTGGGGGCTGTGTGGTGAGGGGTAGGACATAAGTGCAGAACATGGGACTCAATGAGAACCTATGAGAACTACTTTATTGGAGGGAATGCAACAAGAAACAAAACATAAAATGCTAAACTAAATCTCTACCTCAGCTGAAACAAAAGGCAAACTGCCAAACCGGTGAAAAACACAGCAAACTAAACTCAAGGGGAAACAAACACACAGCAAAGGGAAACACTGACAAAGACGCAACAAGAACAGATACAAACTGAGGGCTTAAATAGACACATGAGGTAATCAGGGCAAGTGGACACAGCAGGGAACACAGGTGACTCGAATGAAACCAGTCACACAGGAAGCAAAACTAGACACAAAGCACAGAGAGCACAAGACTATCAAAATAACACAGGAAGTGGCAAACCATGAAACACACGCAGACTAACACCAGAGACTAAACAGACACAGAAGCACAAAGACACAAGAAGAACAGGGAGGCCTAGAACAGAGGAAGCTCAAATGACCCAATAACAATGACAACCTAGAAAACAAAACTACACCAAGGAAAGCTCAAAGCTTTGAGAAAACTAAAAAACACAATCAAGAAATACAATAAAACAGATTATCACAAATGAAATAAAATCTCTGGGCCGCTGGACCAGGATCATAACAGGGACAACAGATTTATTTTGATTATAATAGCGATTCCTTCAAATTAAACCCTAAGGCAAATGATAGAACCATGACCTTTGCTCATTCTAAATTTGTCAAGTGGCCCATTTAAAATCATAAATAAAATATATCCTGTGTCTATGTTTCTTGAAAGAAGGTTTAGGTTTGATGGTTATGTATGTGTTCTTTGTAAATCATCTTCATCAGATGCCTGAACCACCTCAACTGGCTCCCTTTGATGTGAAGGAGTAGTGGCTCTAATTTTGAGCCCCTCTCAAATGACCCTAACATATTCCAAATATATACCACCCACCCGTGTTGACGTTATTTACTGCACTTGTTATTGGTCATAATTTTATGCATACATATGACTGCTGCATCAAACCTTGGTGTTTAAATACAGTTGTACCCCTTTTGGATTCAGAACTGCATTAATTACTTGTAGCATAGCTTCAACAAGGTACTTGAAACGTTCCATGTGAAGCTCTTGTTCCTTCACATTGTAAAAGGTGCTCTATTGGACTGATTAATATGAGCAAATATCAGAAGGTCCCTGCATAAAACTGAATCTTCGATCATTGGTAGACACAGGATACAGTACGTAACAACATAAATTCGTTTTGTTGGTTTTTGTCATGTATGCTTATGTTTAGTCATACATGGTCTGAGGTGCCCACAGAACAGGCCTTATTGTGTTTGAGTGAATAACTGGCGAAGCGTTGCTTTTCCACAGGGTATACGGTGATGCTTCTTTATTGTGTTTGTCCCCACTTTCACAGAAAAAAAATCGTGTGGCTTTTAAGAGGACGTCAGCCGAAGCAGTAGCCTGTGTCTGTGAAAAGATTAAAGCTGAGGTGTTTTTTTTAGTGATTCACCTTCCCACAGGAGGCAGATATAAAAACTTTGTCATGTTTTCTTTTGATAAACCCTGTGTTTTATTGATTCTGCTGCTCTCAGGGAGATGAGAGATTGCATTCCTTGGCCTTGGTTAAGGGACACAGTAATGATGCACAGCGATTAGGCTGTGATATTATCTCCATACTGAGTTGCAGCAGTTTGTAGGTAAGGAAGTCAAATAATTCTGTAGCAGCCTCAGAGGCCACTGCTGCTGCAGGTGGGGTTTTTTTGTAAATGTGATCATGCATTTAATCAGAAATTGAAATATGAAATTAATTATTCGTATTTACCTTTGAAGCGCTAGCCTTTCTAGATCAACACCATTAACACGAGGCTCACCTTGAGTTGCAGACTGAAGGTTCCTGAGGGCAGAGAGTGACATAGCTAACATAGCTTTGAATATTTCGGTTTAAAAGAATAATTATTACCTTTTTATGTCGTATCGGGCTTTGTAAAGCATCTCAGTTCATCATATATCTGAAACAAGGTGCTTTAGTTCCCTTCCATCTCCATCTCCATCTCTATTCTGTTCCCTTATTTCTTCAAATCAATTTCATTTCTATAGCGCCAAATCACAACAAGCAGCCATCTCAAGGCTCTTCCAGACAGAGCCTCCTGTTTATTAGGAAAATGC
This sequence comes from Apistogramma diplotaenia, assembly GCA_015052665.1. NCBI lineage: Eukaryota > Metazoa > Chordata > Actinopteri > Cichliformes > Cichlidae > Apistogramma > Apistogramma diplotaenia. Next base: position 29,427 of record VOQJ01023704.1, on the reverse strand, counting down.
GAGTTTGTGACATCCTCAGGGTTTGTGGCTCCGCCTTGTCTCAAAATATTGGCACTCTTACCTAAAAGCTTTCCAAGGGAATGTGCAGACGTCACATTTCTTTGCATTACTGTGCAAGCTCGGCAGACATAGAGATGCCTGATAATGATCATGGCAGCTGTGGATGTTCATATTAATCTGTAAGAGGGTGAGTGGAGAAGGTGTCATTTTTAAAATGCATTCACACACTGCTCACTCAGTCTACTTGGAAACTCTTTATAGAATAAAGTATTTCTTATTCATAACTCAAAACATCGGCATTACTTATAGATGAACGAATCATAATAAACAACACCCAACGTGGAAATGTGGGTGAACATCCAGCATCAGTCCTCAACAACACGGATTACTTCAGAGCCCGGAGCAGCCCGGTTTGGTTGATTGTGTAAATAAAACACACTCTGCACACTTTACAATGAGAGTCTCGAGTTATTTATCATCATTGCAGCAGCTTCAGGCTATACATCTTGGCAACATAACAGATTAGAGCTGCATCTCGCCTCTCTGTGTTCGGGAGGGATTTACCCGGAGAAGGAATGATTCTGTGATGATAATTCTCTTAACACTTCACTTTTCTTTCTGGTCCTGTTCTGTCTGCGCCCTCTATTTCTTTTTGGAGAGCATAAATAAGGATTTTTTAAAATCCCATCTACAAAATGTCAAACACAACATAACAGTAACTTATCTGGGACTGTAACATAACCTATAACTGAGCTTTGAAAGAACTAGATAATGTTCAAAGTCATAGAAGTACTATAAACTTATTAACAACAGCAATAATGATGTAAAGTATTACAGAAGGCTTGAAGGTTATTGTGTACATTTTTGTTCTATAATGATTATCATTTGCAGGGCATTGTGAGCTCTCTCAACATTTCCTCAAAAAACACTGAATCATCACAACACCCCACCCCCACACAAGCCCACCACCCTGTGAAATACCACCTGCCATTTGAGGATGCTTTTATCTGAAGTGCCTTACAGTGCAGCTCTTCCCTGGCTGTATCTGTAGTTTGTTTAAGCAGATCTTGGAGAAAGATTTGCAAAAGCATATTGATAATCTCCAAGACAACAGGAAGGTTTGAGTCCTGTTATATCCAGCATAAACTAACTCAGCAGGTCATAAAAAGAACATCATTCCCAGAGTGAAACGCAGTCACAGCCTGATGGCCGTTCTTCTCTCGGCTGCTCGCTTTAGGTGTCGCACATCATCTGCCTCCATCTCACCCTATCCCTTCCATCTTCGTGTGTCATAACATCCCTGTGCACGTCCTCCTTTCCTATAACTGTCTATATCTAAATTCCTCATTTCCCCCTGCCCGCCTGCTCCATCTTCATCATCCTTTATCCAACATATCCACTATCCCTCTGCACATCTGCAAACCATCTCAGATTTTTTTTGTCTCCACACTGTTTAACCTTAGCTGACCCTCTGATATATTATTTTCTAATCTTGTCCATCCTGGTCGCTCCAAATAAAAATCCTTATATCTTCAACTCTGCCACCTCCACCTCCTGTCTTTTTGTTAGTGCCACCATCTTCAAACCATACATCATGGTGCATTTCAGCATCTTGGAAAGCTTCCCTTTCACTCTGCTGCTATCCTTCTATCAAAAATCACCCTCACACTCGTCTCCATCCATGCCGGCCTGCCACTAACTCTACTCCATGGATGTCTCCTTCTCATTCACACACTTTTTTCCACCGACTTTCATTCTGCTTCTCTCCAGAGCATACCTCCACCTCTCCACGCTTTCTTCACCTGTCCCCTGCTCTCACTAGAGATCACATTGTTGTCTGCAAACATCCTGGTCCAAGGAGTCTCCTGCCTGACCTCATCTGTCAGTCTGTCCAGAGACGATCCTGACGCCATCGTCACTCTTACCACACATCTCACCACTGTCTCACAGTCCTCATACATGTCTCGCACCACCCTCACATACTTCTCTGCCACTCTTGACTTCCTCATGCAGTACCACATGTACTCCTCCAACACTCAAAGCCAACATCCCGTCGGTAGTGCTCTTTTTTCTGGCATGAAGCCATACTGTTGTTCACAGATGGTCACCTCTCTTTCTAACCAAGCTTAACTCTTTATCCCCTGCAGTTGCTGCAGTTCTGCACATCACTCTTGGAAATTGGTACCTGCACACTTCTCCATTCATGCATCCACTCACTCTCCAAGACTGTGTTTAATAGTGTGGTCAGAAATTCCACTGCCCTCTCTCCCAGACATCTCCATGCCCATGTCATCCGGACCAACTGCCTTCCCACTCTTCATCATCGTCATAGATGTCTGCACGTCCTCCTTGCTGCACTTCTCAATTCTCTAACTGTCCTCATCTATCCTCCTCTCCCCCTCATTTTCTTTTTTTCATCAGCCCCTCAAAGTACTCTTTCCATCTTATCGACACACTCTCTTCACGTGCTAGTACAATTCCACTTGTGTCCTTAACCCACTCTAACCTGCTTGATCTCTCATTGTGGCCACATCCAGCCTCACATACAGTACAGCTCACTATATGGCTTTTCCTTTGCCTTTGCCACCTCTCTCTTTGCCACACGCCTACCTTCCAGTACTCCTGAGTACTATCTTCATCTTCTTGACTTGACTTTTTCTCTTGCAACCTCGTCGTTTGAATAATTTGCTGTACTTTCCTACTATCCAGAGTCTGTCTCAACTCGTTCCTGACAAAAGTTTTACCATTTGATAATAACAATGAACACATATTTGCTAAAATATGGACCAGGCAAATGGATTGAGCAAAATGTATTTGCTACCAAAAGAAGAACGCATGCATCATTTTATGAGGTGACGTTGTGCTGAAGGAAGTATGGATGCACTTCAGTGTCCTCACTTGACCTTGTCTCACTCAGATAGGACTCAAGGTCTTCACATAGGCAAAAGCAAGCACAGACACACAACATACAGTGAGAGTTGACTTTCAATGTCTCAAGGAAATAGAAGTTGACTTGTGGCTGATTTGTGTACAAATGCTCCGCTGGGCCTGTTCCGCTAAGTTATTGGGAGGATAATGAATAGAGCACAGTAAGCCAACATGAACTCAGCAAAGACTGAGTCCTTCCTCGTTTTGAACACCAAGGAAACCTCAATATTTAGATTTGAGTAAAGTGCCATTCATATGCAACTATTAGCAGCAGCTGGGTAATCCATTCTTTACACCGACATCAATACTGGAAGCATAAGGAGTCTTCTGCTGTGAGTGTTGAATGTATATGTTTCAGACTTCAATACAAACCGTGTTGCTTTTGTGGTTTTGATGGTACATTAGAGGCAGCAGCATAATGCTCCTTTCAACTTGAGAGTGGTTTACTGCGTGTAAAAGTAACCAAGAAAAGGATCAAAAGGTTTGAGCCAGCTTTGCAGTTAAGGCTCTGGCATTGTCCTCATCTGAGATACACTTCTAACTGTAACACAACCTTTCATTACCTGCACCCCCATGGATGAAGGAGACATTTCTTTCTCATTAACATACATTTAAAAACATTTTTATTTAGAAAGATTTTTAACAATTATAATTGAAAATGTTTTCTTTCTGAAGTAGTGGCAGCCATTGCTGTTTAGATGAATCTCATTTGCTTTAAAATTCCGGGTTTTTTTATATAGCATCAAATCACAACAAGCAGCTGCCTCAAGTAGCTTTAACTGTAAGGTAAAGACTCTACATTCAGACAGGTCAATATGGCATAACTTGCAGCATGATGGAAAAGATTCATTGATCTTATGCGGCAAAAACTGAGGTATTTGTGTTAAACTAAGTTTTGTGTCTGACCAATACAGAAGCAATGAGTTATAGTGACATGGGCCATGGCTGACCTATCAGCATTGGAGTGAACCAAAGCATACAGCTGAAAGACTGACTCTCCCAGAGTTATCCAGCCAAATCCCAGACCGGAGAACATCTGAGCAGAGACCTGAAGATAGATTTTGGTCCAACAGTCAATTAACAGGATTTTAAAGCAGCTGTAAACACATTGAGTTGTCATGGTTCAATGCTTTGATTAGTTTTGTTCTGGCCAAAAAGCTTTAGAAAATTTATTTGACTTTATTAGTTTGTCAAAAGGGGAAAAACTGTCGTGGATTCTTGAGAACGGTCATCCATTTTCTGCCATAAGATAAGTTGTGTTTTGGGTGATGTTTTCGCTGTCAGTCATTTCGACACAAATGGAATTTGTCAAGGTCCTGTTGCGGGTGACAGCGACTGATGTGACAAGGTGTTCCTACAGCTAAAAGTGTCATAAACAAAGAGCATGTGCTCTGATTTCAGGCATATTCCATCTGTCCCCTAGAGCTCCCTCCACAATGGACATGCAGTGGAAGCTCTGCACGCCTCTAAATATATCTGCCAACATGTCAGAATCACATGTCACTATCTATCTAATCTTTCCAATACAAGCATCAGTGTTCTGGAAACTGTATTACTGACCTTCAAAGAGGTGGCTGTTTTTTTTGTTTTTTTTTTTGAGTTTATGAAAAAAGTGAAACTTTTAAATTAAAGTTTAATAAATACCAAAATATTTACAATAGATGTAAACTTTTCTTAAGTGCCATACCACTCCACACCTGGAAAAAATAAAAGCTCACGTGTAGTTTTAAAACAGACAGCCCTTTTCTCCACTCGATTCTTAATCAGTCAATAAAAAATTAAACAAAAAACAATCCTCAAAAGACAGTAATATTTTTTTTCTTACATCAGTACCATCTATTACTCTAATACATCTGCACAGAGAGACAAATGGTAGAGAAGGCTGCTAATTGATTGGTATGTATCTGAAAAAGTAATCATTATCGTGTAATTAGCTAATAAACATCCTCTTTGATTCTAAATATGAATTATAAATCCCCATTTTTGACTTCCTGCAGTTCTTCTCTTATTTACTTAAGTATTACTACAGTCTGTCCTGGGGTAGATTCAGGATGTGCTAGAGAGGTTATATGCTGCTGGCACACCTGAATTTCCCCATTGTGGGACAATAAAGGCTGTTCTTATCTTATATCGCTCAGCTGGCCCAAGAACTCCGTGTTTCCCTGGATGAGCTGGAGGAGGTCCAGGTTTCTCTGCTTACGCTGCTGCTGCCATGACCTGACTCAGAGAAGCAGAAGAAATGGACGGATGGGACAGATGCATTATTACAATTTTTTCATCATTGGTAAATAGTGATTAATACCATAACTATTAGCATGGAAATGACTGTACTAATTTACTTATGGGCAGCACAGTGGCATGGTGGTTAGCACTGCTGCCTCACAGATAGAGTGACATCTAGAGGTCCTGTCTGAAGAAATCCAAACAGGGAATCAGTGACTCGGTCCACCAACTCCTGTAAGACTTTAATCTAACACAGTAAAAATGAGTAGAGAAAATCACTTCAATCCTTAGGTCCACAGCGATTTGGGCAGAGGTTAATCTTCCTGTGTTTCTTGCTGTAGCTTCCAGCTATGAGCCAACCACATCTTCTCAAACAGCATTCTTGTCTGGCATGTGCTACTAAAATGTGGCCAGCTTCCCAAGAGTCTTGTTGATTTCACTCTGAAACTTTCCCTGTAACACAAACAGGACTAGTACAGGAGGCTTTGCATCCTTTCATCACACAAATTACATTTTCTGATTAAGTTTAAATATAACTTAATGCCTAATTATTTTGCATTAGCATAATCACCAATGAATATAGTGCTTCTATAAACATTTGTGAAAGAATGGGTCACTCTTGGTGAATTCCAGCATAATGGGATTCCACCTGTGCAACAAGTGTAGTCATGAAATTTCCTCACTACTAAATATTCCACAGTCAATGTTAATGGTACTATAACAAACTGGAAGCAATTGGGAACAACAGCAACTCAACAAGTGGTAGTCCACACAAAATAACAGAGTGGGTTCAGCAGATGCTGAGGTGCATAGTGCACAAAGGTCGGTCTGCACAGTCAATCACTAAAGTCAATCACTCCAAACTCAAGAACAGTGTGTAGAGAGCTTCATGGTTTTCCATGGCCCATTCCATGAATTAGACAAGCAGGCATTCCATGACAATTTTATGCTCCCAACTATGTAAGGGCCCAATATGACTGCTCACCAGTGCACAAAGCAACGTCTAAACACATGGATGAGCAAGGTTGGTGTGGAAGAACTTGACTGGCCTGCGTAGGGTCCTGCGTAGGGTCCTGACCTCAACCTGACAAAACACCTTTGGAATGAATAAGAGTGGCGGCAGCGAGTGAGGCCTTCTCGTCCAACATCAGTGTCTGACCTCACAAATGTGCTTCTGGAAGAATGATCAGACATTCCAATAAGCACACTCATAAACCTGTGGAAAAAAAGACTTAAAGCCATTATAGCTACAAAGGGTGGACCAACATCATATTAAATCTCATGGATTAAGAATGGGATGTCACTAAAGTCCATACGCATATGAAGGCAGATGAGCGAATATTTTTGGCAATATACTGTAAATGTAGTGAGGTGGGTGATCTAACTCATCTTTAACAGTACAAAGAAATGGAAAAATCCTGGAATACTAAGCAACAAGAAATGGAACAGTTAGCAGACGATGAAGCACTCCCTGAGGTAGAAGATGCTATTTTATTAGGTATTTAGTCTTGACAGCAAAGTATAGCTGTGTATCATCAGCATAGCAACGGTTAGAAATACGTTACATATGTAACTAAAATGGAATTGGACCAAGGACGAAGCCTTTGGTGACTCAGCATACAAAGGGTGCAGATGACATACAGATAAATATGATGGAAACCATCTGAGAGCTGTACCAGTGATGCCAACCCACTTCTGTAATCTGTAATTAAGAAGGACATTATCAGTGGTATCAACGACAGCAGAGGAGTCTAGAGGACTAAAATGGAATAGCCACCTTTATCTCATTGCATAAGAATATCATTAGTAATTTTCATTAATACAGTTTGAGTGCTGCAGTTTAATCAGTGAGCGGATTAGAATTCATTAAAGACGCTGTTTCCTTTTTCAAGAATTTTTGAAATGAATGAGTTTGTTAACTGGCCCGTAATTCTCCAAAGTAGTGGGATTTAGGGAGAGTGTTTTTAGCAGGGGGAAGACAGTGTTTTAAAGTAATCTGGAATGGAGCTACATGAAAGGAATTTTGTTGTTTTGTTGGTTTTCAGAAGCCAGGAGGAGATGACAAGTAAAACCTCTTTAATGAATTCAGGAGGGATAATGTCAGTTGGGCTGGAAGAAACGCAAGTGTGTGCAACTATATCAAGAGATCTGTCACGGAAACCAAATTAAACTGGGTGCCACACTTGGGCAGGTTGAAAGAATGTATTCTGGTTTCTTCCTGCAGTCCAAAGACAAACGTGTTAGGTTAATTGGTGATTCTAAATACTGTAGGCCATAGCTGTGACTGTTTGCCTGTCTCCTTATGTGGCTCTCTAATAGACAGCTGACTTGTCAAAGGTGTAGTTTGCCCTTCACTCTGAAGGGTGAAGTTTAAGAAAATCCATTAATGGATAAACTTGATTATTCAGTCTGTCTGCAACTATTTTATTCTTTTAATGGTAGAACATTTTCAAAAAAAAAACTCTCCTTCAAAGAACTGGAATGATTTTATCTTCCTGATGCAACTACAGTACAAATACTTTCAAACATTAAAAGAGGCTTCCATTTACACTGCCGCCAGAGGAAAAGCCGCAGCTGTCGCTCCATGGTAGGCAGAGTTACTGCCTGTCACACACTCATTTTACATCCTGCTATGCGAAAAAGACGGGTTTTCCTCAAACGTATTCTCGCTCTTATAAAATCTAAAATCTGCTTTGGCCTCGATTTCTGTGTGAACTTAAGGAACACTTCAATGTTGCTGTGATGTGGGGGATATTTAAAAACACATTAAGAGGATACGATGCAGGATAAAAAAACGAGAGGTAACAATGGATTTGAAGAAATGTGAAGATGTAAATCACAAATATTTTGTGAATCGGAGGAGGGAAGAAGGGACTGATAAGAGAAATGACATTTACTTACTGATTCAGCCAGTGGGCCCAGCTGAGATTAGGGAGCTCTTTCAAAGGAGAGCTGGCTGTGATAAGTCAGGCTGTGTGTCCACCGGGAATGTCCTCTTAAACTGCTGCCTTCCTTTTATCATTGTTTACTGTGGAGAGAGGAGTGTTAACAGAGAAAGTGTTGCAAAGTTTCACCATCCAAGACCAATCCCCTCCCACCTCTGCTCTCAGAAGGGAAGAAATCTTTTTGCGCTTGATTGAAGAGGTAATGAAGAATAAAGAACCACAGCACACCTGAGATGAGTTCAGAGAATAGAAAACCCCCATACACAGCTGTGGTTAAAGTCCTCTGACCTGCTGAGCAGAATGGAGTGGGGGAGGTGTCATTGGGGGGGGGGGGGTTAAAATCCATTCAATTGATTTAATAATTTGTGTAGCTAATTTTCTGCAGATTATATAAATTGTAACATCATCTTTTTTGTGTTAACTAATCAATAAAAAGCATCTCCTTCCATCCTGCTGACCTGCTGAACCTTTGCAAAGTTCAGACTGTCAGAAGAAAAACAAATATGAACTGAAAATGAGTATATACACAATCAACAAATAACTCCTGTAGCCGAGCTCAGCTGGAGAAGTAAATAAAAATTATATTTTTTTTACAGTTGTAGGATAAAACACACACACACACACACAGAGTCAAGAAACCTGCCAGGAAGCACATACACTTCAGCTGAGACTCAAGCATATGCAAATCCTGATGTCCTCCCATACTCTGTGCATTCACCCAATCCAAACCCACCATGCAGACAGCAGGCAGATGGGAAGGGAAGTCACAAACTGCAGCCTGTTTGACTTCGTGCTGATTCTCGTTCTGTCTGTGTTTGCTGGGCATCATTGGAAGCTTCGACATACACCGATCATGTCTTTCACAAATCTTTTGGGCCTTGTTGTAAGTCCAAAAGCTTCATAAGCAACACAGACCTGTTCACCGAGCACCTGCCAACCATCTGCAACGCCAGCATCAAAGACCACTCAGAAGATTAGCAGCATTGTGGGCTTTGATGTCAAACCAAATGTGAGCATGTGACTGCTGAAAAATATCTGATATGTGTGAAGGTGGCCAGCCCAACATGCCGTGGTCCAGTGTGCGCTTGGATAACATTCAAAAAGGCCTCAGAATTGGTTTTCCAAGATCTTTCTTCCTGTCAGGCTATGCACCGCAGAAGAGCTTTTCACACTCCAAAGATACCCTACCTTTAATGTTTCGCCAGTCCACTCCAAAGGTGAGGATGTGGCAGCTGCAGATGGAGTGTTTGGGGTAGAAGAAATAACATTTGTCCCATTTATAGTTGAAGCTAATCTGTGGTTTGTATTTGATCATGATATTTCTACTTATTTGTGCTCTATTGTGATGAAGGAAATTTTTGATGCACCAGTTGCAGGCCAAGTCTTTTTGGACCACCCTGCTCCAATCCAGAAAATAAACAGAAGCACAGAAAACAGAAACTGAGCCTGGTGCCCATCATTTATCAGCACAACAGAGAGTCGAGGCTTTGTTTAACGAGCCAATTTCAGATGTTTGTATGCTGGATTTAGATTCCTGCTTCAGTGGCCAATGAGCAGAGTAAAAGAAAATTGCACACACCTGAGCCTGTTTATGTGATTTGATTATTATTTCCTGTTTCCCCCCTCTCCTCTCCTGAGGCCCACACCAGGATTGGATTTAAGAAAGATATATAAAAAACTTAACTCAACTTACTAGAGTGACCAAGCCATGAAGCCACAAAGCCAGTTCTTAATGAAATATCTTTTTGTTTTGGGTTTAGCCCTTTTTACATCATATCTTGTAGCATAAATATTTACAAATTAAATGAACCTAATAGCTGTGCTATTAATCCATCATTCACCTTGGCTTCAAGGTTTTCCATGTTTTGACCTGAAGGATTTTCCAGAACACAGCAAAGTAAGAATTCTGTGTTAAAAAAAATCTTTATCTCAACAAAGCTTGGGTCAGGAACCCGTTCTCATCATACTCATATTGGAGTGGTTCAGGAGGTAGGTTGGTGGTTCGATTCCTGGCTGCTTCGAGCTGCATGCTGTAGTGTCTTACATTCCACTCGTATCAGCTCAGCCTGGTTTTATTAGGGGGCCCACTTCACTTCCCTAGCTGAAAGGTCCTTGAGTTTGTAATATCATATAAGGTATAGGATGTATACGTTAAGGCCCACCAT
>VOQJ01023704.1:3455-15944 GCA_015052665.1 Apistogramma diplotaenia | reverse complement strand
AGAGTGCTGACAGGGACTATAGAGAGAGAGCAGATTTCTCCCATATTGGCTTCTCTTCATTGGCTCCCTGTTAAATCTAGAATAATGATTTAATTTGAATAATCAGGCCCAACCTTATTTTAAAGACCTCGTGGGACTGTAGAGCATTTCACTCTGAGACAGCAAGCCCAGGATATCTAAAACTAGAATGGGAGGCAGAGCCTTCAGCTTTCAGGCCCCTCCTGTGGAACCAGCTCTCAGTTTGGATTCAGACAGACACTTTCACTTTTCTCTGTGTTTATACCCCACTCTGCATTTAATCACTAGTTTTTATTCATCTCTGACTCTCTTCCACAGCATGTCATTTGCCTTGTCTCTCTCACCCCAGATGACTGATCCTGGTTCTGCCAGAAGTTTCTTCCTGTTTAAAGGGAGTTTTTCCTTCCCACTGTCGCCAAGTGCTTATTTCATGAGGATTGTTTTAATTGTTGGATCTCTGTAATTATTGTAGGGTCTTTACCCTGCAAAATAAAGTGCTGTGAGGTGACTCTTGCTCTTTCAGCAGGAAAATGCATCCTGCCGCAAAGCCAAAATGCTTCAGGAATTTGAGTTGAGCAACAAGTTTTAAGTTTAGACTTGTCCTCCATATTTCTCAGATCTCAGTCCAATTGAGCATCTATGGGATGTACTGGACAGACTGGTGTGATGAATGGAGGCAGCACCTTGCAGCTAACAGGACTTAAAGGTTCTGCTGCTAGCATCTTGTTGCGAGATACCACAGCACACCTTCAGAGGTTTAAGGAATCCCAGCTTCGATGGCTGTGTTGGCAGCAAAAGAGGGATCAGCAAAATATTAGGCAGGCAGTCATAATATTAGTCCTGCTTGGTGCATGTTGTTGCTTTAGCTGAAATTTTGTCAATAATTGCATCAAGGAATGTTTTTCCTTAATATTTTCTATACCAACTCGACAAGGCATTTTGAATGAGACAGAGGAGTTTAAACAAGCCCTGCCACACGGCCAATGACAGTGATCACAACACTGGCCATGCTTGACAGGATAGTCTAAGTATCTCTTTAGGTGGAAGATGACAGTTCAGATGGCCTTGTCATAGATAATGACACAGAGAAACAAAACGGAGGATGATGATGGCTTATAGAATGAGGCACTGAGCCTTTTGAAAAGTTCTGACAATTGAGCTACACAGCCTTGTGTTTTAGTATCACTCGGAGTGCTGGTGAATAATTTCAGGGGTCCCCATGCTCTGGTTGGCCAAAAATTCTAATTCCATTAGAACCAAAGTTTCCAAAAAATCACTGGGATGAACAGGTCTCGGCAAAGGCTGTTTATTAGACATGTTAGTTACACAAAACACAGACAGAACCAAGATTCAGGCATTTAACAGAATTAAGGCAAGAACACAGATCGAGAAGAGAAGAAGAAGGAAGCAAAGAGACAGATGCAGAAACAGAAAGTAGAGAGAAGAAGAAGAGAGGAAAAAGAAGAAAAAAGTGAGAGACAAAGATCAGGCGCATCATTTTATGACCTCCAAACACACAAAGAAAAAGAAACACACATCACCCTCTTTCTTTGTCTTAGACTAACATTGCATAGGTTTCATCCCCCGAAACCTGAATCCCAACTGATCGTGCTTTGGTCATGCACCACCTCCTCGTAAGTTACATGCTTACAAGCACACACGTCACCAGAGCACCAAAAAATGGTTTACTGTACAACAGCTCTGATAGATGTCAGAGCGATGGATCATCTTCCAACTAGGAAAACACACTCAGCTGAAGTTCACAAACACAGGTGGGTTTGCGAAACTCAGCTTCAGAGGACACACTGTCATACTGTAAGTGAATTACAACATAAGGTGTTACAATGTCATGTGAACCAAGAATGTGCCTCCAGCATGCTAAGAGTAAATTATCAGGCCTACTAATCAAGGCCATACATAGTTACATAATAACAGTAAATATATATATATATATATATATATCAGAATGATAAAACAGGAGCACATAACTATCTGCAAAGTTTGAAACCTGGCATGCAGACAGGATGTCGCTTAGAACGTCCAACCTGAGATGCAAATGGAAGAGACACCAGAGGAGAGGAGTCGAGGCATCAGGCATTTAATGACATGTGACATATTTGTTTCAGAGCTGTCATTTTGAGGCACTGTCAATTAAACAAGACATGTGGTACAGATTCAACATATGCTTATTATTTTGTTAGAGCCAGCTGCTGAATTTATGAGTGCTATCAATTTCCAGCACAGTGTGAGAAGAAAATAGATGTAATACACTTGTATTTTTAATTTATCCCACCTACAGATTATTATCTTTAATTAGTAATACAGCCAATAAATGAAAATACTTATTTATGGACTCCTGCTTCTGCCACGGTGTGTGTGTCATCACTCTTTTCTGCGTAATGGGTGAAAAACTGAAGATGAGCATTGCTGAAGAAAATACTTTCTTACCTGAGAGACTCGGGTTAGTGATGTCACCAACACAATGCATTGTGGGACCATTGTTCACACATGAGGGTTTGGGTAGCAGTTTTAAGAAGGAAAAGCATCACCTTCAACTTTCTTACAACACAAACAAACTCTTTCTGCTTTTATAGTCAAACCAGCTCATTAAATGCAACAGTGTGATGCTGACTGGGTACCACTGTTACACGCTGATTACTTCACATTACTTCTGTACGACATTTATTTTTTAAGATTCACAGCACAGCACTACAAAGCAGAACATTCAGTTATATTATTACAGCGCAGAACTAAAACTGAATATATAATTGGAAAAGGCTTCATCCACGTGTACATGGGTATTTTTTTTAAAACAGGCATTTTTCCAAGTTTTGAAAAATCTCCACTTGGAAACAAAAATTATCTCGAGTGCTGCCAAAGCAACAGGTCAAGATACAATCCCAACTGTGACGATGTGTTGGCCAATCACAAGCCAGCAAACAATAACACAGTACGCAATAGACATCAAAACAACGCACACCTCTGATAGTGTGAGACGAAAATCTCAGTTTTTCTCGTCCACACGTAAACACAGAAACTGAGTTTTCAAAAATGTTCAGCTCCTATTTCAGTTGAGCTGAACAACACAGTTTACATGTGAACAAAAGGCCAAAAGACAGAAAAGGCTACTTTTACCAGAATATTAAGTAAAATTAACGATGTCCAAAGTGTCTTTCCAGGGCAACAGATGCTAAAGTGTTTGCTTGCCTGCGTCCCAGAGCCACGGCTGAGTCCTGCAGGCCCGATCTTATTTATAACTCTTCGTTTGATGTGTACATGTAGGTGCTCACCACAAATGGTTTGAGAAACCGTTGGGGAACGTGAGCATTGGTAGCTCCTAAAAATAAATCCGTGTGAACACATTCTTTGTGTGCATGTTGATCAGCCCCTCTGTTAACACCGTGCTGCCAATCCATGTTACTGTTCTTCCTCATTAACCTGTTGGTCCTTGTCTTTGTCTCGCGTGAATAACAACATGGTTGCGCCTGCCCAGAATGCATTGCAGTCCTGGAGCTTAAAGCAGTTATAATTTGAGCTGTCATCTTTAACTAAGACTGCCTGGAAAATCTTTGTAGACGTACTTTAAGGTTTTATCCAACCTTTTGACTGCCGTGGATTTCTAGATGATGGTTCGTTCGACTTTAATCTATGTGTCTGATACTTTAAGTATTGAATTACTGAGCACCTGAGGTAGTGTCCACCAGCACTGCTGCCCACTGTAGTGGCTTTAGGCTATGAAAGACAGACATGCAGCCTCTAACAGAGCTTCTTCCACATAGAAGATAACATATCCTCATATATGAAAGTGCTGACTCTGATTCTCACTACTTCACACTGCACAGCTGCAGCCAGTGGCAGAGGGAGCATTTCATTGGTAAAGGGAAGAATGGATTCACTTAAAGGGGACCTCTTGAGATTGTTTCCGGCTCCACGTTTTTATCCCTGTGGTCTACCAGCCTCACATCTGTCTGTTTTAGCTCCTCTTTCCTTAGGCCCCCCTCCTTTTAAACCTTCTGTTTAGGAGGAAGAGCCAATCCAGAGAATGCTGCCTCACACAGCAGGTGGGAGAGGCTTCTGTGCTCACAGCTATAGCCATGCTGTGCAAGCAGACTGCAACATGAAAAGAGGACTTCCTTTATGTTCTCCAGTTTATCCCAGGCCATGTTGGATATGTTGATTAATTTGCCCAGAAAGTTCACTCCCATTTGAATACTTCCAGAAGAATTCCACAGGGAGCAGTCCTGATTCCTCCTGATTCATTTAAATATAACTTGATCAAGTGATGCCTTACAATACAAGGGAGCAGCAGGTCTCTTTAAATGCTTCATTTATTAGCACTTGCAACACAGAAAAGAATACTTAATATTTTGGCAGAGAAGGAGGTTCTCATACATGGAGGCTCAGACTTTGATCCACATTTTTTCACATATAGTCACATGGTGTCATTAAGACCTCAGATCATCATCTGCAAAAAGAAGAGATGCAGTCCTGTGGTCACTTTCACCAGGTCTGCAGAGCATTTCATGATACATCACCGGCTTCACAGACCTGCTGCTGTAAGTCTCTAATATCAGGAGAAGATTTTATATACAAGCTGCACGTAAATATAGTCACAGGAAAGCACGTTTTGTATTGTAAAGCCTTTAAAATGAAACAGACAACTGTAGAAAGTGAAATCTCTGTGGACACTCAGCGGAGATGTGATTGGATGAATCTGTGGCCAGTGCATTGTATGCGCTATATATGGTAGCTTTCACACTCTGAAAGCCTGTGAACCTTTTAGTGCTTACTTCTGGATTCAGATGGGTCATGCTGTCCCTGGTTTGACGTCCCAGTGGGCAGGTCAGGGTTAGGCTACTACTTCTGTCTCACTGTCTCTCATCTTTGTTGTAGTCCACACAATATTTAATAGACCTATGTATAATCTGTCTCTCTGACTCGTTTTACAGTACATCCTTTAGTGGAAGATTTTATCTAAAGATGGAAGCTTTGTGAACCCAAATAACAACAAAAGCAAAAGACATCATAAGAAAAAAACTTATGGGACTCAAACTGAACTTGAATTAAAAGCAAAAAAGGTGAGTTTTAAGATGTCATTTAAATGACTGGCAGTGGCAGGTTATTCTAGACTCCAGGGGAAGTGACAACAAAGCCCAATCCCCTCTGTGCTTAAATCGAGACCTCAGCTGCACTAAGAACATCTGGCTAGATGATCTCAGTGCTCTTTTGGGGTTATACAAGTTGAGTGGTTTGGCTAAAAAGCTGGGTGTTATCCCATTTAAGACGTCAAAACTAAGCAGAAAAATCAAAATCAATACGAAATCAAACGTGAAGCAAGTATAAACCGGATAAAACTGGAGCAATGTTACCATGCTTTCTAGGACCTATTAAAAGACATGCAGTAGCATTTTGAGCAAACTGCAAATGATGGAGAGGCTAGTTCAACACCCAAACACTGACAAGTGCACTAGTCCAGTCTAGAGGTGATAAAGGCATGACTAGTTTTTTGAGGTCCTTTGGAAGAAGATAAGATTTCACTTTTAGTCGTAACTGATTAAAACTGGTCTTCACGACTGTGTTTGTTTCTCAAATTAAAATGAAACTATCAAAAAACACTCCAAGATTTCTGACAGTGGAGGAACAATGGCTCCCACCCACTCTACAACACAGTGATGGGACACAGGAGGACATTCAGTGCAAGACTCATCCCACCAAAATGCACCACAGAGCGCCACAGGAGATCATTCCTACCTGTGGCCATTAGACTCTATAACTCCTCCCTTAATAGGTGACATTCATTTATTCACCATCTGTTAAATATGTGTACATAAACTTGTACATAAAACTGTCCATATACACTGTGCATATACCTGTACATAAAATTGTCCATATACATATATATAATAACGTTATTTTATTATGTACATATCCAAAATATCACAGCCACTGCACTCATAAGATTTAGATGTGTATATAGACAATTATCTCTGTAGTTTTATATTTTTTTATACTTTGTGTTTCTTTATTCTCTGTTTTTATTTTTAAAAAATTAAACGGTTGCTGCTGTAACAACAGAAATTTCCCTCTGGGATCAATAAAGTATTTCTGATTCTGATTCTGTTATCAGTACAGTTATCCACAGTGATATGACTTTCTAATACAATAGTTTCAGTTTGGTTTTCATTTAAAGCAAGAGACATCCAATTGAATAAATTTGGATGTCATCAGCATAACAATGAAAATTGTACTTCCTGCGACAAAACTGTGCCTTTAAGACGGAAAGAAGGAAAGAAAAGAATGATCAGCTGTGTCAAAGATAGCAGCCGTGGCTAAAAGAACTAAAACACCAGAACATCCTGAGTCAGTATTTAAAAGAAGATCATTAGAAACAAAGTTCTGCCTCAGTGCTGTGGATCTAAAACCAGACTGAAGCTTTTTGCAAACACCACAAGTACCTGTCCGCCAGACCGTATCTTTACATTGATTCATGCTGTGATACCATCGTGTGGAATGTTTCAACTCAATATACATCAACAGAATTGATGATTGTAATTGTGTATGTATAAGGTACCTTATGTATACTACATAAGGTAGATGAAAAGTGCACTAACCCAGGGTGTAGGAATTAGTTTACCATTGGTGGGGGGGCATATCAGAAACTTGAGAGATCTGTAAATAAAAGCATAAAAAATGCTATTTGGGGTGGGGGGCACCCCGTAGGCTGGTTCCTACGCCAATGGCACCAACCCACAAAGAAATTGAAAACTGTTTTCTGTATCTACACATTACGCTAGCTACAGAAATGCCATAGCTACACATGCTAATATACACGATAAAGCACATGGAGTATGTTTTGTTTTTTAGGGCTTCCTACGCAATTTTTGCAAACCCATTAGAGGAATGATACAGCACTCTGGGACATTTTGAATGTATGATGTGAAATGCTCTGGTTTTATATGCAAAAAGAATTATTGCTCTGTCATATGTGGTTGCAATTTTATGGGCATTTAAAAGCAGCTAGCAGCTGGGGGTGCCGGTACCCCACCAATCCTAAGGGGCTACATGATAGATTACTTCCTTTAAAAGAGAATAAATCATTGGCTCAAACTGCTGAAAAACAGTAGAGCGTTTACAATGTGGACCTTGATCTAAACAGCCTGTGGAGGAGGCAAGAGGAGATTTTATCAAGAAAGTATTTCAAAAAATTCTCAGAGTGCAGATGAAGCTTTCATAAGAACTGTGTCATAGGGGTTAACAATAGATTTAAAAATATTAAAGATAACTCGGAGCTTGTGAATATTCCTAGAGATCAGGTTAGACAGAAAAGTAGTTGCAGCTTCAACAGTCCTCTGATATTCTGATAAATGGTCACACAGGATCCCTAAAGACATCAGAAATTTGTCTTTCCACTTTCTCTCGCCACGCCAACAGCACGACTGGTTTCATCCAGCCAGGGCTGATGTGGTAACTTGGTGCATTTACCAAGTTAACCACTCTGTAATACTTTAGAACAGAGGTGTCAAACATAAGGCCCGGGGGCCAGAACCGGCCCCTCAAAGACTCTGATCCGGCCCACTGGATGATGTAATCCCTATTTTTGTCACTACTGTAGAAATTTTCGTTACGATGGCTTCACAGTAAAACCAAATTTTAAAAAAGGACATTTTCTGTTTCCTGATTTCTCTAATTACAGGACAAAGAACAACCAGAACTTTTTCTGTAGTTTTACACATTTTTCACAATTTAAGGTCAACCTAACAGATGACTCTGTTGTAAAAAAAAAACCCTTACATACAGCTTTATTCTTATATTATATCTCCAGGATTTAATATGCAGTTGAACTTGTGTACAGACAGACAGGAGGTTTAACGTGAGCTGTATGTGGCCCACAGTGCAAAATGAGTTTGACACCCCTGCTTTAGAAAGAAAATGCTCGACCCCAGTTTTCAGTTCAGGTAAGAGAGACAACCACATTTCTGTAAATAAATGCATTTGAACAAATGTTACGACCCGTGGCCCAGGGGGTGAAGGGGAAGGAACACAACAGACGTAGCGACATCAAAAACCACCGACAACGGACAGCGTCGATACACAGAACATAAAGCGACGACAAAAACCACAGACATGGCCAGTGTAACTTAAGAACGCCACGTGAGAACCTAAGAACGTCGACCAGTACACAGGCACAGACAAGACAACAAAACGCCACTCCGGAGCTCCCACTGGAGCTCCCACCCACCTTGCCACACGCAGCCGTAACAACAAACTAAATACTTTTTCTGTTGTTCTAAAGCTTTTTCTGAACTCAAAACTTGAAAAAATCCCAAGATGAAACTTTGCATGCGGGTTAAAAACCTTTATTCTCACAACAACAAGGGCCTGGGTTCGACTCCACCAGCTAGCTTGGGATTTTTCTGTGTGGAGCTTGCATGTTCTCCATGGGTGCATGCATGGTGCTCTCTGGCTTCCTCCAACAATCCAAAGACATGCCTGGTAGGTTAACTGGTGATCCCAAATTGGCCATTGGGTGTGAATGCGAGTATGAATGATTGTCTGTCTCTCTGTGTCAGCCTTGTGACAGTCTGCCGACCTGCTGACCAGGGTGTACTCAAGCTCTCATCTTATGACAGCTGGGATAGGCTCCAGTTCCCCCATGACCCTGAAGTAGATAAGCAGAAGAAAAAGGCTGGGTGTATTTTCTGTACTGGAACACCAGAGGAATCTTTAAGGAGTCAGACAGATGTGTTTACCTGAATGCATATGGTTATAAATTAGGGCAAAATAAGAGTCTAATATCACTCAGCAGACTGTAGTTTAGCTTAAATTTAAACTCATTTTTTACATTTTTTCCACAAGTATCTTATATCTTCATATCATGGTGGGGTGAGAGTGGTTCTGGGGGCTGGTAGTTGGGGGACTGAAACCTGTGATAGCTAAAAGTGGGTGAAAGGTGAGGTACACCCTGGACTGGCTGCCAGTGTTGACAAGAAAGATGCAGAAACACCTACATCTATACAAACTCCATCCATCCATCCATCCATCCATCCATCCATCCATCCATCCATCCATCCATCCTCTCAACAACTTATCTAATTCAGTCCCCACCTATGAGCAGGTTTGACCCATTCAGTCACATGACCATTGCAGGCTCACTCCAACACTGAGAGCATTTAAAAGTCAAAAGAGGATGTTAGTCTGTAGGAACAATAGTTTGCTTTAATGTCTATTTGAAACATTTTTGTTACCTGCTATTTTCCTCTAAATATCTAAGGTCATTTATGTACTTTAAGACTCCGAACTACATGAAGTCAACCTACTGTCCACAGGGTATCAGAACCATCCACATGTGCTAGAAAGACTGAAGATATTCTTTAATTGGAACCCAAACAACACAAACATATGTGAACAGAAATATGGACTTGTATATCTGTCTACGGATCTATCTGTTGTATGTGGCTGTTCTATGGATTGTGTTGGCTGTCAAATCTTGTCTGTGTAATTAGTGCCTGCTGGCGATATTCATGCTCTCCTTCCATCTCATCCTCTCTCCCTCACTCCGAATTATCTGTGATGCCTCTCCTCTCTCTCTCCACTCTGCAAAGCAATAAAAAAGATGGAAGCGTGGGTGTCGATTGCTGCTTCACGTTGCTGCTCAGCTGACAGGCAGGAGAGGAAGAAAGCAAAGGGAGGAGGAGGAGGACAGAGGGAGAAAGAGACGACGTATGAGAGAGGGAGAAAAGAGAGAGAGTAGGAGGCAAAGGGTGTTTTGTGTCTACAGCTGCTTGGGTGACAGAAAGGATGGAGAACAGAACAGAATGTACTCTATGTGCATTTGTGTGCATTCATGTGTGTGTTTTGGCATACAGTATATGTGGTAGCGCTTGTGCATGCTGTTGTGCACGTGCACAGGCTCCTGAATGCGTTTGCATGACTGTACGTGAAGAACAGCGATGAAGAGGTTTGTTTTGATAGTGAGATGGAGGTAGCATTGACCCAAATACTAAAAGCATGTTTCACACAGAGGAAATGAGGCTCTTAAGCCCAATGAGCTGCAGCAGCAGCACAGCTACTTAGCTAACTAGGAGAGATTTAACGACCCAAGAGGATACTATTAGAAAACGTATTGAATTATATATGATGATTTGATACAGTTAAAAAAACAATGCTATGCTCTATAACATTTGTCCTAAAGAGTATAAAATAAACTGGACCAAGTACAGCACAGGTACATGTGATCACAATCAGCAGAACTAGTGCAGCTCCTATTTGGAAAACTGCAGGTTTCTCCAGAAGTGCTCATCCAAACAGACTGAAGTCATTTATTACAGCTCACTGCCAACTGCTATGGAAATAAAACATGAAAATGTTTTTACCTAAAATATGTGCGCCCGTTTTGTTTGATCTGTAAATTTCACTTGTTGCTGTTGTTTCCCCCTTTCCGTGTAATGTAACCGGATGCCTGTGTTATCTCTGCTACCTTCAGCTTGCAGAGCCGCTCAGCACAGCAGTTGTCAAATTCCTCACATTTGTAATAAAAGCTAATTTTCCATAGAGGACCAGCTTGTGGAATCTGCCATTTCTTAAAAGGTTAGAATCCCATGACCTGACACACTGAGGTCAAAATGCTACACAAGCTAGCATAGCAGTAGCATCACCATAATGTGTTTAATTCTTTGACATGTTGACCCCTTTGACACAAATATCTGTTTATTCAGATTCATATCAGATATTTCTCTGGTTTGGCCCTTTAACTTGATTACAATCAGAATATTAAAATTTGCAAATTTTTATCAGCTTGAATTTTTTAAAAATTTTGCCCGATGTTATCTTTGAAGAATAGAATAATTTTATATTTTATTTAATGTGTTGAAGATAAAACTGCTGTATTCTGGCCATTCAAATTCATATTGCTGATTAAAATAATTTCTAATACAGTTTTGGCCCATCTTGTGATTGAGTTTGACATCCCTGTTCTAAGATGAATGAATGATTTAAAAACAAGTGGATTATTAGAAAAATGTAAATGAAAATTGATAAAAAAATAATTGTCATGATTGCAGATCACACCAGATTCACTCATTCATAAATCCTTGGCTCTGGATTTATGAAGGTGAGTTTGCGAGTTTGCAGAGATAAATGAAAGACAATGTTTGGACAACATTTTTAACAATGTACTATAAAAATAAAAGTTATCATTATTAAAGCGATTTATTATTAAAGCTTTGCTGAATGAATTTGGACCACAACAGCAGCACTCTGGTAACCGAGCAAAATGTTGTATTATTAAACAATCTTGTGGCTCAAATTTTTAGGTGGTCTTGTTTCCAAAATATGGTCATTTTTCTGATATATATACAGTATATATATGCTTCTGAACACACACACACACATATTTCTACATACAAACAGAAAGCTCTGCATTGACCTACAAATTCTCATGTTTGGGTGAAAAGTGTGACATTTATTTTGATTAGTGAAACATTTAAAAAAAAGATTAAAAATGTGAAATAATCTCATGATGCAAGATGTTATTAAAGCAAGGCAGTGATTTCTGCTGGTAGTTTGATGCTTGTTCTGCACATAATGTAAAGAATAAAGTGACAAGTTCACACACGCACATGCACACACACGCACACACACACACTCCTCCTACCTATCTGTGCAGCAGGTGTGTAAGTGTGAAGCTGAGTAAAGGTGAGACATTGATGCTTTGCTCAGCAAAAAGCCTCCACATACAGTAAGTGCAGCTTTGAAAAAGGGAGGAAAAGTAGTAAGTAGAAGGTTTTTATTCAGCAGCTCTCGTGGCTCTTCGAGTGTTTGCATTTTTACCAAGAATGTTCCTGGAAACAGCCTCAGTCATTTACATCTCACCAACTTACTGAAATCTTAGAGGGAAGAAACATCTTCTGAGCTTTGAAGTCATGTTGCTCATTTAACACTTTGATTTAAACTTAAAGAGAAGCTTTATGTTCACAAAAGACACATCAGAGCTGTATTATTAATGAGGCAGCATCAAACATACTATTTTTGATGTACAAGAAAAAAAAGAACAGCTAAAAAAACCCAACTTTTCTCTCATTCCTTGTCAGAATTTTCTTATTAAAACAGCAGAATAAATCATCTCAGGTCAGGTGTGTGGCACTGCAGGTTTGTTTTCCTATAAAACAAAGCTACCTGTTTTAGTTAAACACCTGATATCATCAGGTGATGCCAAATAAACCACAAATAAAATATCTTTAGGATTATGAGGGCTGGAAGCTTGGAGTGATAGTGGCAATGTGGTGGTATAACCGGCCTGGAAGACAGGCAGATGCAATCTGAAGCCCACCTATCACACAAAGGGAAAGGATGCACTTTAAGAAGCACTGATCTGTTGCAGCAGCAGCTCAGACTCACTGATCTAAGTACTATGTGAAATGAGTTAAAGTGAATCAAATAAAAATGTATAATTCATTGATGCACTTTCAGTCG
>VOQJ01023694.1:0-10848 GCA_015052665.1 Apistogramma diplotaenia | reverse complement strand
AAACCATCACCCCCCCCCCCCCCCCCCCCCCCCCACACACACACACACCCACACACACACACACCCACACACGTGCGCACACACACACACACACACACACGCATGCACAGACTTACACACCAGTGGCAGAGAAAGCTGGTGCACAAGGTGATGGCCTTTCATTAGGAGCAACATGTGGTGAGGTGTGGTGCCCTGAGACCCACTGGACACGTGTTAGACATATTGGACAATCTGCTCTCCCGTTACCACTGCGGCTGTTTGACTACATACTACTGTAGCTGTTGCAGAAGCTAGAAGTTACTTTCGGCTGCTTCCTTATCACAAGGGCAAGGCGGGTCGCTCCACGTGTTTGATTTGGCAGGACATTTGTGTCCAGTAAATGATCTGATGATGTAACAGTTTGTTTGCATTTTTCATCTTTCAGTAGTTTAAGGAGGACGGGCATCGCTGCTGCATGCAAAAAAGTACTGAATAACGTAACTATACAGTAAGTCAAGAATAAGTTTTTAAATTTTTTTTAGCCCTCATTGTGATGCTTGGCTGCAGTCTGCAGTTTGGTGCTTCATTTGCAAATGTGACTTAGCAGAAAAACCTCCAAAGCCGGAGTGGCCTACTCTCCCTTTGTTCCCCTGTGCAATGTGATGATGCAGGAGGACAGCTATCTGATCCCTGCTGTGTTGCACCATGTGTCCGGTGGCACAGAACATGCTGTGACGACACAAGATGACTCAGAAGCAAGCAGACCTCGCTGAACCGCAATAGTGTAAGAGATGGAGAGATAGAGAGGGACTAGCCAACTGTGTCAGAGACTCCAGCTACACTAAAACGACCTCTGCCTCTGCGCCCGAGGGGATGTTTTCCAGCAGGTCGGAGCCTAATGTTGGCTTCTCGAACTAAGTACACGGCCTCCTCTGGACTGCTGCTTCCAAAATAACACCACACTAAGCCCAGCGGGGAGTAAATGCTGGAACAAGGCTGCAGCCCTCCACCCCTTTACCGCTGTTTTTCATAACTCCAATTTTCTCTGTCAGCATTAGGCACAATGGGAGCCTGCAAGTCACAGAGTTTGATTGTGGTGAGTTGCTGAACCAGAAATAACTGTGAAAATCAAATTTATACACAGCAGAATTGAAGATCTCCAGCTTCCTCTATCTTTCTGGCTTTTCATCTACAACAAAGATTTATGACCACAGATTCATGCTCAAAAAACCAGTCTGACTGGAAGGAAGTTTGCTCACCGCATATCCAGGAGCCATTCTTAGATTGTTGCGGATCTTATGGTCTTTGAACACTGTTCTGAATGCAGAACGGGGCAAACTTTAATAGACAAGTATAAAAGCACAACTTGCAGCATCTTGTGTTTAAAAAGGGGGAAGTAATTTGGAAGAAATCAGCAAAAAGGCATATTTGCAGAAACGTGAGCGTCCAAAAGAGTAAATATTTTGGCAGTTACATGCTGCTGTAAGGAGCATAGACCTGAACCCCAGATAAAAACCACCAACTGTGACAGGGAGTCGAGACTCATTCTAGATTCTCCTGGTGTTGGAGCACAGTAAGCAGAGGGTTGATGCAAAGTTCAGTTCAGATGCCTCGGGTAAATGGGATGATGTGATGGATGGCTTTGAATGGCGGATTAGGATGAATTTAAAGAACACTGATTAAAAGCTTGTTGAAAGCGAGCAGGACAAGAGTACTGATGCCAAAATTGGAAATTAGGGGACTTTAACAGCACGTGAGCCAATCATGTTGTTTCACTGACACAGTAAAGATTTGGCACAGTTTATAATGGTGGTGAAATATGTATTTAATATCTTACTAAAGATAATGAATACTTCTTGGCTCTGCGCGTGTATTTGTGAAGTCTCTGCAGTAGGAGCCAGAGACATTGGTCTGGACTGGTACATGCTGTTGTCATGACTTTGTGATCACTGAAATAAAATCCATTGCTATCTATTCCCACATTTAAGATGGATCTTCAAAATAACTACCTAAAGAAGTGTCTGGATGTCACTGCTGGGTGACAAGACTTCCTTGTAGACTTGCTTCTAGAAGGACTTTGAGGCTGCAGTTCTTGTATCTGATCAACCCACTGATCCTGTTACCAGTTTTACATAAAAACACGTTGAAAAACTATAAAGTTAAACATTCTCTACATTGTGAAAGTGAAAAATAAACTCCTCGGTGTCTCTTTCTGTCTTCCTTGTTTCTGGCTGAGCTGCATATACTGTAAGCACACAGCAATTAGTGACTGACATTATAGCAGGTGAATCGAACTACATTAGCAAATCAAATAAATGTTGCTTTGTACAGTTATTTTAACCCCAAAACCTTTGTATTTAAATCCAAAAAGTCTGATGCAGTTTTATTTCTCATACGACCTCAGAAACCTCCACCGGTGGAGACGGTGTAGCTTACGGTGTCTTAGAGGCTAAATCCACAGGAAAAATACTGCCGCTGCTCTGTTCGAGTTGCTGAAGAAGACTTTTACATTTTAAGGGCACGCTGATAAGCATAGATCAGCATGTTGATCAGCTCACAGCTTCTCCCAGGATTATTGCAGCGGGACCAGAGGAAACCCTTTTCAGTCAGTAAATCAAACTGACACTGAAGGAGGATATGATGCTTATGTGTAAAACCGTAACCTATGGTGATATGATTTGGTGAAAGGTTTGCTATGTATTGATTTATAGTTCATGTGTGAGGGATTGTTGTGATATGCATTGCTTGTGCCCATCAGTGTTGCAGACAGTGAGATTAATAATGACATTGGCAGAAAGTAATTAAAACACATATTGCTGCCTTGTTCAGTGAGCCCAAAGCTGTAAGTTGAACAGCTTATTTTAAGACTTCACAGCTCGTTCTGGTGCCGTGTGATGCTGTTGTATTTACATACTTACATCATCTTGCACTTGACTGCCAACTGAGCCATATGCTGCCATGTTAATTGTGCATTTGATTACATGCCCGAACTATTCCCTGAGAAGTTATAATTTTGTCAGGTAATCAATCCTGCTGAGTTAAAGTTGTCACTGACAGCCTGCGTGATGCTCATCTGTCATTTCTTTTCCCATGGCATTCAGTTGTACAACATGGAAAGCTTTTTTCTTCTTTCCACTTATCTCTTGGATTGCTTGGGATTTGTGGGTGCAAAAAAAAAACAAAAAACGCTTGGAGCAAATTCCATCACTTTATGGAAATGGCCATTCCCTCAATCCATTCATCTAGGGATTTAAGTAGCATGCTTTCCCCTTCATCCTGTCATTACAGTCCTTTTATTAAGCCGTCGTTCCAGCAGTCTTTTGGATCATCAGCGTCTGTTTTTCTGCGTTTCAACTCATTATTATCGAGAGAGATGTTTAAATGAGGTATCTCAGAGGCAGTAGCTGGAGAATAGCAGTTCATCACAGACAGGCAATTCAGACATTAAAATTGCAGTAGCTCCCCTTAAATGTCACAGTATTCGAAAATAATGACAGTGTGTTTTACATTTGCATCTTCTGGTTTCTATACTGCTTAAATGACGGCAGAAGATCTGATGTATAAACTGCAGTCCAGTGACACGAGTGTTAAATTCAGATGGGCTTACGTATAGCAAATTGAAAGATTTCTGATGTTTTGGTGCACGGAACCACTTATTACGAAATAATCTGCAGCACAGGTGCAAACAATGATACATACTCTGCAATATTCCAGTGCATTTTCTCCTGTTGTTGCGAGATTTAATGCTATATGATTGTGACAAATAACACTCGTGCACTGACAGGAGGGTGGTGGTGGGGAGTGAAGGGGGGAATGACATACATAAAACAGTCTGTGCCAGACCCAGCATGGGGATCCTAGCCTTCAGTACACGGGTCACCTGCTTAACCAGGTGTGCAATAGCAGCACATTCAGTTCAGAGTCTGGCAGTGAGTTTGGAAATGAGGGTGAAATTGACAGGCAGCTCCAAAACAAGCATGTCAGCAGCCAGCATGTAGTGAAATATTCATCTAAGAAAAATTGTGAAACTGAACTTGGGCTTTCTTGCCCGAGAAACAAGCCACACCACGGCTGCCAATGTGGTGCAACCATGACCAACACAAACAGCAGTTTCTTGTGTTCAGGACATCAAATCAGATTCTGAGCTTTCCATCCCAGATACCATGGAGAAAACCATCCATATCAGGAGATGTTCCTGATTTAAGAGGTTTTTTTTTTTCCCCCAGAGCCAGCAACAGCAAAAAGAAAACCTTGCTTTCTTTATATTTGTTCAAGATAAACTTTTTTTCCCACCTTTGTTATGATTGATACAGTATGTCTACTTTATTACATTTTATCACAACATAAAAATATTACTTTTATTCATGAATGTGCTCTAACAGAGTGAGAGTCCTAATATTAACCATATATGTGGTCTGTAATGCTTAAAATTGAGAGACGTAAACATCTGCACTATCTGGGTTTTTTACATAAATTTTTATGGGCGCATTGATTAAAAAACCTGAGAATGCGTCAGGTCCACGAGTAAGAAAAACATGAACTCCACAGAAGGAAATTTCATGCTGAAAAATCACTTGGCAAACACTGGAAAAATGTGAAGATACGGCATTCAAAGTGTGACAAAAGTAATGTGTTATTTAAATGGAATTCCATGGCAACACTTAAATATACAGTTGGGAATTTTATGGATAACCAAGCTTTGAAATGTATTTTTGTATTATAATATAACTGTAATGCTAAGCTGTCATATAGTTTACTGGCATAAAAAGTACATTTCCATGTGACTTATGATAACTTGCACACACTGCAGATGAAAAGTGTTTTACTGTACAACATCCGCTGGACTTACGATTTGTTATGTCTGGTTTAGCAGACTTAATTTTTTTTTCATGTTTTCTGTGTCAGTATAAAAGCTGTTTATGTAATTGAGAGAAGGCTTAGCCTGAGGCATGACTACTGGAACGCAACCAGCTGTGTGTCATAATTAGATAAGAGGTGAACAGAAACGCCTAACGTAAACAACAACACTGATTTTTGTTTTGCCCTGCAACCGCAGCAGCCACCTCGAGCTCGTCTGCTCTGTCACGTATCAGCTGTAAACACACTTCTCTGTCTTAATGGTCACATTGACTCACTGCTGCACCAAGGCGATAGGTGCTTTAGGGTAAGTTTGTTGTGTGAAAGAGTGTGTCAGTGTAGGCGTGTACATGTGTCCTTTTGTGAGGCTGTAATCAGAGAAATAGCTTTACTTCACAATGAGCAGCAATGAGGATCACTGATAGCAGAAGGAGCATTGGATCAAAGGGTGAAACAATTTTGCTGTGGTTGCTATGCAACGCAAAATTTGCCATCTGCATGCAAGATTTGTTTTTACTATCAAATTGTTATCCTGATATAATAAGGAAGATCATGTTATGAATTCACAAAGTCAATGACTGACTTGTAGAATGAGTCACTTGTTCTGTGTGGCTAAATTCTGGATCCTTGTACCGAAACTACGTCTAATTGGTGCCTGTTTCTTGAAGATGCGGTGAAATAATTTAAATGGTGTTCAAACACATTCTTAGGACCAGCTCTCACTCTTCACAACTCGGCACATCAAATCACATGTTTCAGCTCAGGGGAGCAAAATACACCACTTCAAAACAGAAAGCACAAAGTAAAAAGCAAACATTTTTACAATCGCAGGAGCTTCTCTGGCATTACTTCACTCACCACGATTACTCGTTCTTGGTTACTATGGTTATGCTTACCTCAACAGTGTCGACACCGGCAGAGCTCTTATGACTGCAGACTTATCGTGTCTTTTTCAGATGTTGAGGAATTCCCATTATGCACACAAGTATGATATTCATCCACATGTCAGTTAATTAGAAAAATGTGTTGTTTTTTTCCTTTTAGTCATTTCTTGTTCCAGACAGAAATTACAGAGGCGAGGTCAGCGTGCATGCACATTGTTCAGGACTTTCCTTGTAGAGATGAAAGCCAGTGTCCTGTTTCATCGTGAAATGCTGACTACAGGCAAGCTCATCATTTTGGTTCAGTACATATTTGCAAGTGTCGTGATTGCAAAAGAAAGACCCCAACGCAGACTCAGGTTTAAGTAACAAAGACAATCCAGTGGCTCAGCTGTGTGTTTGAGCAGTGGTCAGGCAGGTAGTAAGCTTGCAGGAAACTTAGTCTTGTTGGAGGGGAATATTGCAGGATTACACCAGACAAGATTTCAGCTAACCAGCACATTGAGTCATTCCTGGAAGAAAAGACCAGAAGGTGAATAATTCTAGACATTTAGACATCAGAGCATGACATTACTGCTTTTAACTAGCTAAACAGTCTGGTGATGAGTGGGGGGGGAAGCCTCAGGTGTGATGAAAGAGCTGGTGCAGTCACTGACCACACCTGCTGGAAACCCCAGTTGCACAAACACGAGAGAGGAGGAGAGAAAAAGGAGAGGGCGTTACAGGGCTCCAGAGAGTCATGACAGTTAGCACCTGAAAGATTTCTTATTTGAATTTTCAGTCATCGGTGGCAGTGTGGACAGGCTAAGGTCATCGCTGGAAAACCTTTTTGAAAAGATTTAAAAATCAGGATGTGCTGATTCAGCTTTTCTCAGTTCCAATACAATCTGCCTCCATCTCACCCTATCGCATCCTTTTCTGTCACACCAACCCTTTTCTGTGGCCTTCCTCTTTTCCTCCTGCCTGGCAGCTTCATCTTCAACATTTTGCATATCCACTAACCCGCTTCTACACATACCCAAACATCTCAGCCTCGCCTCTAACTTTGTCTCCTAACTGCTCAACATGATCCGTCTCTCTGATGCACTCATTTCTAATCCTGTCCCTCCTGGTCACTCCCAACGAAAATCCTGCAATCTTCAGTTCGACCACCTCCAGCGCAGCTTCCTGTTCTTTTTTTGTTGTTGCCACTGTCTCCAAACCATACATCATCGCAGTTCTCACAACCAGATTGTAAACTTCCCCTTTCTTGTTGCTGTCCTTCGTTTACAAAACAACAAACAAATAGCTTAAATAAGCAGGGATTATAAGTGTGAAATAGATTTTGCTGGTCCAAGCAGGTTTTGCATACCTGGAGGCCATGTACAGTACATCTTTTATTTGTATGAGGTGCAACCATGTGTGAAATTCTGTGCAATGTTCAAGCTGGTACAGTATGTAACATTTTTTTGGGCATAAGTGGGGGAAAAAAGGAAGACAGTCAAATAAATGTGGTTATTCGGTTAATTGGTGCATTTAAATTGGCCATATTTGTCTCTCTGTGTGTTAGACCTGTGAGGGATCGGTGACTTGTCCAGCGTGTCCTCTACCTTCTGGCCAATGGCCACGTAGTGCTGATCAATAAATTCCAATATTGTTGTGATATGAAGAAGTTCAATAAAGACATCACAAAAGACTGCTGGAAATTGAAGGGATAAGAGAAGTAAACTGACTAAGCATCAAGCATCAATAAGGTTGTGTTTGAAATAACTCATTTTGGCATCTATGTTAGCAAGCTCATTATTACTGCAGTCATAACTTATGAGAGGGCACTAAAGGTGCAAAGGTTGAAAAAGACACGTGAGCTTCATCCAAACTGATCAGCACAACATGTGTATGTGTGTTTTCATCGTGTAGAAATCTGCCTTAATGCGTCCCCAAAATAGTTTCACCCTGTTCGGGGCACTTTGTGATGAGCCACCTGGTCTCAGCACCACATCAGTCAGGTGGAATAATTTTCTTGTTAACCAGCTCCAATAAGCCACCTGAACACTACAGACGCAAGATGGAAATTGCGGTGTAATATGCTAAAATAGATTTAGATTTGGAATAAAATCTGACATCTTAGCAGCTCCAAACCAAAATTCTGCCGTCACAGACGTTTCATTTTCATAAAACACAGCGGCGTGCTCTCAAATTCCAATTATTTCTGGAGTTCAGCTGTCAGATCAGCTTTCTTGTTGGAACAAATCGCAAATAAGTAAAAATAAGACTGAGAGGCTGAAATGTTTTAATATGGGTCTAGTACTTTTTTTTTTTTTTGATAAACAGGAATGGAATAAATTGGTAAACTAACAGTGAGATGGAGTCCATTACAAGTAATGTTTTTCCACTAGCGATCCACTTTGCCCTAGCAAAGCGAAGACACATTTTTTTAATCACGTTACCCCTTCATCTGGTCTGATGTTGGAGGCGGTGTGTGTGTGTGTGTGTGTGTGTTAGTGTTGCATCAAACGTCTGAGACTACAGGTGAAAATTAGTTTTCAGACTCTGTGGGAGTTAATTTAACTCGTCAGTCCCCGCCGAGCAAACTAAAAGATCAAATCAAGCACTTCAGTTACAATGGATGCAACGGCGCTTTTCTGTTATTTAATGTCCTGCAGAAGTCACACGAGTTCACATGGTACTGTATGTCTGGCAGAGCGTTGAACCCTGTGGGAAGCTGCTTTACATGCAGTTAGCCACTTTCAAAAAGTTAGTGGTGCTTTTTTCTTTTTTTGGTCTTTTACCTTAATATTTTCTCACTAAAATGAAATGTGTGTGTGCCCTTGGTGCATAATATATAGTATTTAAAGGCACTGACAGGTATTTCAGCCCACACAGTTCGTTCATTGCCACTTGTTTGCCTCACTTGAGGTCCACGCAGGCTCCGTGTTTTATGGTTTCGCATAATCCCAATAACAGCAGACAGCAACAGCACAACCCCCCCAGGCTTCTAATAGTCCCTTGATAAATTTGTGGGTGATGTTACAGACACTGTGTCTATGTTTTTCTACAATCTGTGTACTCATAACATCCCGATTGCATCAGCTGTCTGAGCCCGTACAGAATTAGAGTGCTGTGTTAAGATCTCACCAGCTCTGGCTGTCAGTACAAAGGCAGTCACAGTAAAACATCTCCCTCGCATGTGAGCCTCTGCCAGATAAGCAAGGGTTGATCTTTTTGCATGAAACCAAGCATTTTACTAATTTGAGTTGCTGCACTGGAACAGAGTTCAAAGCAGAGCTGTGATTTGCGGCTGCTTTCTCGTGAGAGAAGAGGCCAGCTCTGTTGGCAGTAAGAGGAGCCGCTGATTGTTCCACTCTCCATGGGCCTCTCAGATGAAGATGGAGAGTATTACAGGACAACAATATCTGAAAGTACACAATTTTTTACCGAGCTGAGCACATCAAGACAGACCACACAAATAGCAATACTCATCTTCTAGGTGGCAAGTAAGGAAAGAGCAAGAAAACCCCAAATCCTTTATCTCTTCAGAAATGGTGTTATAAATTGCATTTTCAGAAATTATTACTGTACATGTCTGGAGCAAATTCATCCAAATTCTGTATTGCTATTACATGGTTGAGCTCCATATCTTTGCACTGCATCTCTTCAGCTTTTGGTGAGATAAAATACAATATAACACTTTGATTCTTTTCCAAAGGAAACCTACAAAAGTTAAATCCCCAAAAGGTGTTAAAAAGTAAATATGGCTCAGTCATACCAGATAGTGATGGAGCAAACTCATCTACTGTTGTAGAGACTCGGAAATGTATTTTGTTTTTATAAATGACAAAAGGACCATTTATACTTGATCAGTTACTGCAGTTGTGAAGATAATGTCTAATGCACTGGTCAGAAAAAGATTATATGGTTTCTGTATATTCTCTCTATACCGTCCCTTTCTTGCTTGTTGTCTTGGCTACAGTAACAGCTTATTCATTAGCACTAAGGCAGACCTATTGAACATACCCAGCACTAATACACTTAAGTGTATGGAAAGTACTTCTTTGACTCTTTGTGGTGTTGCCACAAAGAAATGAAAAGCTACATTTGTTTAAGTTCAAAATTCCAGACATATATTTTTAAATTACACACACTCCTTTTAAAATATCTCAGGCGGCTCGCTGTTCCTTTTGTAAATGGATGGTTCGCGTTGGTAATGGCGAACATTTTACTGAATGTGACTCAGAAAAATGTCGTTTATATTTTTTTATAACATTAACTTAAGTTTTCGTGCAGTGGACCATGAGCAAAAATGAGTTTGACGCTCCTGCTGTAAGGCTGTGGTGTGTAAATCAGTGGTTTGTCAGCTAGGTGATAGTTAACTGTCAATGCAAGTGTAATGTAACAGGTTAGAGTGTTGGTGACGTCACCACCTTCCTGAAAGTGTATTCGATTTTACAGCTGCAGGAAGTTCACCACCAGGAAGTGTGTGTCCTCCTCAATATCACATATTCTGTAACATCAAGTTGTGTCAAATAGTTTACAGTAGTTGCACCTTTTAGATACAGTATGTAACTATTTTGTTTCAAGTTTACATATCTACAGCATACAGTCATTAAAAAAGGAAAAAAAAAATCACAGGACTCTGTAGCCCCGTGAGAAACTTGAGCACACTGTGTTTCAACCCCATTTAGCAGCAGTAGCTTAAAGTAATAATTTTCTATATGACTATCAGTTGTTATGGAGGAATTTTGCCTCATTCAACTAGTGATGGGAATTACGGCTCTTTTTTGGGAGCTGGTTCTTTTGGCTCGGCTCACTAAAAAGAGCCGGCTCTTTCGGCTCCCAAGTGGCTCCTCAGATTTTGTAAAATGAATTGCTAACATAAAAACATACATTATATCAAATGTTTATTTATATACTCAACATAGAACAGAGTGCTACAAAAATAAATGATAAAATACAACAAAAGCAAAGACAAAAAGGTCCAATCTCTGATTGTGTATATTATTTGCAGTATATCTACAGTATATCAGTATACTTGCAGTAGACACACTCGCACCTTCATTAATAGCAGGTTCTCTTGCTTGTCTTTTCTCATCTAATTGCACGGATGGATGAACAGTTCTCATATGCCTGCGCAGGTTGTTTGTGGAGCCTGCTA
>VOQJ01023690.1:46812-79189 GCA_015052665.1 Apistogramma diplotaenia | reverse complement strand
GAAAAAACCCCAAATTATAAACTTTTCCGATTTCATTCTCACGTGCTCTTTACCCATTTCTCACTCGAGCTGGTGCGCGTAGCAACAGCACCAGCAACCCTCGTGCAGACAGGTCCTACAAACTGCAGTGCGGCAGCGGTTCGCTATTTTACCAATAATTTTTACATGAAGTGAATAAATATTTAATCTCCTTTCCAGTCGCGCTCACCACAGCGGATAAGAGGCGACTTGTAAGTTTAAAAAAATAAACATACAGACTTGTCTGTGACTCAAATTTCCTAAAATAAGAATTAAAAAACTAAAGATAAAACCGTATCAACTCGCACACACATCGACAATCACAGCCCGGCTCCACGCGCTCCACATCATCAGCAACAAAAACAAGTGAAGCCCTCTTTCCTTACCTCGCCTGAACATGTTGGCAGCGGCTGTTTGGACCGTCTAGTAGCCTCTGTGCTGGAGTAGCATCCTTGAGGGTCCAGTCCTGTGTTGATGTTGATTAGATTGTTTTGATTCCTTTTGACCGCTGGCAGGAAGAATATAGTCTTGTCTCCTTGGTGGCTTTAAAAAAACAAACAAGTGAAGACGGTTGGAGGAGGAACCGGAGGAGGAGGACGAGGCGGTAGTGGAGTAGGAGGAGGAGGAGGAGAAGAAGAAGAATGGGGTCGGATAATGTTTGATAAAATTAAGAACGGAAATAGCCTAGAAGGTCCGCCACCAGTGGAAACGAAGTTCTCGCTAAAGAAAGACGAGGAAAACAAAAAATAACACCGTGTCCCGTCCCAACACACTCAGACGTGTTTTAGTGATGTTTCAGCTCACCGCCATCTGCTGTTTATTAATCAGTGACATACATGATGACTTTATTTGATGTCCGAATTTAAGGAAAAGATACTAAAACAGCCCCAAATCAGAGGAAAGTTCTTTTATGCCTTCATAATCGCCTTCCTGTCGGCTCTTCAGCTGCAGGTCAGGTGGAGACTAAAATGTGCTGTGCGTGGATCGTCGGTGTGAGTCAGTGCCGTCTACTGTCTCTGTTACCGGAGAGCTCCGAGGCAGCCGTTTCAGTCCCCCTCCCACAGCGAGATGTGACTGATGAAAGCCGGAGCATCCCTCCCTCTCCCTCTCCCTCGCTCTCTCTGTGCTTTATTGGCATGACAGAGGAGTGTGTGTTTATGAAACAGTCATAGGTTATCATATTAAAATACTCCTTGTATCAGTCACCCTCTCGTTCTTGCACCGTTCTCCCACTTACATCTGCACTGCTTCTTTATCTCACCCAATTCAATTTCCTTTTAGCAATCCAGCATGCTGCATGAACATTATTACAAAAGCTTCCATTACACTTCATTTTCTGATTCCGCTCCTTTCACTCTTATTTCTTGTAACACTGCCACTCAGTTTCACATTTGAAATTCCTTCATTGCCAATTGCCATAATAGTTTACATGTTGGGTTTTCACTGTGTATTCTGGCTCCAAAGACATGCAGTTATTGGTGTTAGCTTAATTGGTGATTCTAAAGTGCCTGTAATGTAGCTGTGAGTGTGAGTGTGAATGGTTGTCCGTGTCTCTATGTTAGTTCTGTGACAGGCTGGTCAACCAGTCCAGGGTGTACCCCGCCTCTCACCCTATGGAAGCTGGCATATGCACCAGCTTACAGTACCCCCCAACCCTGAATTTCACATGGGGGGGGGGTAAAGTTTGCAAAGTTGGCTGGTGACTGTCATTTGTGTAGAGTAAACCCGTTGTCATCTACAAGAAACCAGTTTGTGATGATCTGAGCTTTGCAGCATGGTGTGTTATCCAGCTGAAAGGAGCCATCAGACGTTGGGTACACTGTGATCATAAATGATGGACAAGGACAACAACAATGCTCAAGTAGGCCGTGGTGATGGAACAATGTTTAGTTGGTACTAAGGGGCCCAGAGTGTGCCAAGAAAACATCCCACACCGTTATACCACTACCAACAATGGCAGCCTGCACCAGAGATAGAAGGCAGGATAGAGCCATGCTTTTATGTTGTTTGCAGCAAGTTCTGACCCTGCTAACTTAATGTTACAGCAAAAATTGAGACTCATCTGACCAGGCAGTGCTTTTCCAATCTTTATGTGTCCAGTTTTGTTGAGCTTGTGAACTTGGAATTCTGCATTGTAGCCACACTATCCTGTTCTTAGCTGACAGGGCCCAGCACCCAGCAGCACCTAGCAGCACCCAGCAGCACCCAGCAGCACCCAGCAGCACCCAGCAGCTCCCAGCAGCTCCCAGCAGCTCCCAGCAGCTCCCAGCAGCTCCCAGCAGCTCCCAGCAGCACCCAGCAGCACCCAGCAGCACCCAGCAACTCCCAGCAGCTCCCAGCAGCACCCAGCAGCTTCCAGCAGCATCCAACAACATCCAGTGTGGTCTTCTGCTACAGCAGCAGAAGACCTTCTGTTTGCTGTCTTGTTTAGGCAGAGATCCTCCTCAGCATAGCTTGATTGTAGCAAGTGTTTATTTCAGTTACTTTTGCCTTATCATCAGCTCAAAATAGCAAAAAGTACACAACAAAGTAAGTATGTAGTCCACCATTACTTGAAGACATGAAGGTACTCTAAGTTAATCCAGACTTTTTTTCAAGAACTATCAAACATTATCATGAAAATGTCTAACCAAGTACTGAATTAAAGTGTGATTTTCCTCTTTGATTTTTATGGGTTAGTTATTGTACACTTAGAGGGAAGTTTCTATTTTATAAAAAGTAAAATTACACACACATCAACAAGTGCAAAAGGTGAATCCACTGTTTCATTTCTCTTCGGCTGGTCCACTTTACACGAGGTCTGTGCTCTTAGTATATTTCTCAT
The DNA here is from genome assembly GCA_015052665.1 of Apistogramma diplotaenia. Classification (NCBI taxonomy): domain Eukaryota; kingdom Metazoa; phylum Chordata; class Actinopteri; order Cichliformes; family Cichlidae; genus Apistogramma; species Apistogramma diplotaenia. The sequence goes on along the minus strand of VOQJ01023690.1, from coordinate 76,347 downwards.
TTTTCTCTCGTTTTCACCTGTGGTTTGAAATTTAATGATCCTTACTATTAACCTGTCAGAGCAATATCCCACAGCTAACTCTGACATGAATGATGTTGATATCTTGGGAAGGTTCCCGAATGTGCATTTGTGTGTATTTGAATGTGTAGCAGATCAGTATAATAGAATCATTACAGTCATGTAAATCATACAAATAGGCAAATGTTGATGAAAGTAATTACAGTTTTCCTGCATTTCTTAAATTATTTTCTCTTTGGTTGTAGTGTGCATTCATATGGCTTTCTCTGGGGAGTTTTTCTCTCCCAGGAGGCATGGCATTTTGATTTGATCACAAGATATACTAGTCTATATAAATTCCCTCTATTCTGTCCATGTTAGCATTAACATTGTCAACATTATAGAATGAACAAGTACTCTGGAAGTTCATGTATGTGTGTAAATCCTGCCAGCCTGGTTTTGTGGCTCCTTACCCCCTTCCCTTAAATTTCCCTTGATCTTCCCCCCCCGCACTGTGGTGCGGGCCCGGGGTCCTCCCTATAGGCTCGATGCTCTGTCCCTGCACCTGTTTCTCTGGGGTGGGTTGGGCACTTTTTGCTCTGCCGAGGGGTGGCGACCTCAGGTGGGCATCCTGTAGGTCTGATCATTCTAAGCAGGAGGGCCTGTGCCCCGGTGCCCTGGTTGTGCTGGTTGGTGTTTCTTTCTTTGGATCTGTTCATTGTCCCTCGATATGTGCAATGCTGTGGGCTCCTCGGGTGTCTGTGCTGCCTGGGTGGGACTGGGTTGTGCTTGATGGCCTCTGTTGGGTTTGGTGTCTGGTTTAGCACACAGGTGATTACCGCGTCTTTGCTTTAGGGGTTTCTGGGCTTGTGTGGTTTCTCATCACTGCTCCGTGTTATGATGTTTGGAGTCTGGTGATGCTGGTGATTTTGATGAGAGTCGAGGTGTCCTCAAAATCACCACCCTGCCTGATTTTGTTCCTGCCCGTTTCTTTATCCTTGTTTAAATGTTTGCTTACTGGGTTTCAGTGAGATGCATTTTGCTGCCCTTGAATGGATTTGGATACTGGGGGAAAATTTAAATATAGTCTATTAGTGTTTGTTGTGTGGATGTGCAGGATTGTGTTTCCTTCTCTGAACTTGTTTACAATGCAAGTTTCATCATTATATTATTATTATTATGTGTTATTTAACTAAAAGGTGTTTGTTGACGAGTATGAAATGATCTTTTATTTTTTTTCTACTTGATTGAAAAAGCTGAAAAAAGGAGCAGGTTGTTACTGTTAACATGTTCATTTACAGGTTACACATCCAGCAGATATAAACATGTACGTTACTGGCCACCTGAAAAGTCCAGCATCAGCTCTCCTTTCAAAACTGTTGGTCTCACCTAGTCTTGTAAATTGATTGACCTTCAATGAAAGCAAAAATATGAAAAAAATAAAATAAAGAAAAAGTAAACTTAACAGTAAATGTGTTTTTACTGTGATGGAAAATGATCACTGAAACAAATTATTTAAACGAATATTTGTGCATACTGTAAGTATTGATGTTAACCCTGTTGTGCTCCATGCATACATGTGTGCAGCTCTCTTGCTTTGGAGACTTTCGCTACAAATTTTGCAGCCAAAGTGAAACTAGTGAAAATGCATTTGTTTGATGAACTCAGAAGGAAGACTCCCATTTTGCAAGCAAAATACACAACCTCAGCTTCTGTTAATATTTTATCAAACTCCTGTTGCATTCATTATTGGTAAGTCTCATTAAGAGACAGGTGTGTGTGGGGGTATCAGGGCAGATGCAAAACACAGGGAGATGGGGAATGGTTTCCGCATAATTAATAACATTTAATATATGCTAAACGAATACAGCAAACATTATAATCAGCATCTTATTGTTTATTTTTGAGTCTTGTTTGTGAACATCTTCTCACATTTCTCACTGCAGATCATTTAAAAATGACAAAATGAAACTTCAGGTGCTGGTGACAATAACATACTCAATCAGAAATTATGGCCAAATCATCCACTCACCATAAGGGCCAAAGAGAGCTTGAATGATCAAACTGCATTATTTTATTAAATTAATGTCTAGGATATCAATCAATTCTTTATATAAAACAGTATGCATTCACGCACACACATGCGCATGTGCGCAGGTGTTTTCAATTACCCTGGCTGATGGCTGATTAGACCTTTAGTTGGGTGGAGGTTGCGTGCAGCTCAGAGGTTAAATAAGGATTACTGTATTACAGTTGAGCTGGGATTTGTACTAGCATAACAGTCTAAGTTGTCTCACACTGACAGGTGCAACAAAACAAAACAGGCGAGTGAGGTTGATGTCAGGCGTCTTGAGAAGAGAGCTAATTCCAGTGCTTAATGTCTGCAATATATTAGTATTAATATACATAATATTAGTATAAATACATGAAGATAGTGACTAAACAATAAGAAATGTAGAGGTAACAACTAAAATGTGAAAATCGTGCCTACTTTTCAGTGCCTGAAAAGGACTATTGCTTTATTGTTTACCTGCTGTGTTTGCATCACACTTTCTTCTGTTTCACTACCGCTCAGCAAGTAGTTGGCAAGTGTATGCAGTCAAGTTGGTGTCTCCCCTGCAAACTTTGTGCAACTGCAGCAATCTGAGCAATCACAGCATAAGAGGATGTAGGCTTAGCGACAAGAAACCACTGCTCACCAGCCCACCGAGGAATACAGTATACATTTTTCCCAAGCAACCAAAAGGAGCCAGGGGGTCGCTGATCAGTCTCTGGGGCCTTAGCTTGTAACTACTTTACTGTAGTATGGTGTCAATTCAACAGGCTGACATCATGTGAATCATATGATTCTTGATCTAACATTTCTTTTTGTTTCTCATCATATTTCCGCTTTCTCGCCAGTTTTTTAAGAAGTTCCAGCATGCTTTCTGTTTTTTCCACACTGCACTAAGATAATAGCAATTCTGAAGTATAAGTACAGTTGTGTGGAGCAGCAGATTTTTCAGAGTACAAGAGCATCGTCACTGCGATGAACCAGCACAGGAATATTTCGGGTCTCTAAATGCAAATCATGAGTGTTAAATTCACTCTGCGATGTGAAAATAAACACTTCAGTTAATTAAACTTTTACAGTGTTTTTAAATTGTTGGGCCTGAACCAAATAAACTCTGAGTGGCTGAACAACACAGCAATCAAAAAAGAAAAACGTAATGGGGAAAACGAATACTGCCAAATTTCCTATTTTAGAGCATAACAATGTTTTGTTTTGTTAATATTCAAAATGAAAAATGGATTGATTGCCCTTTATGAAACAACCAGAAAATGTGGAGAAAGATTAATCTCAAGACCAGGTCAAAGATTTTATTTTGAGCTTGAAATATCACGCAATCAAGTATTTATTAGTGTACAAGAACAATAATATATATAAAGCTTTTGTCACTGCAGTAAATTCTCAAGTGTCTCAGTCACTTCTGAAATCTCATTAAGCCTGCGGCTCTGTTTATTTAAAATCTTTCCTGCATTGTTGTTTCTTTGGCTATTTTAAATTTAAACTGCTGCAAATAGCAATCCAAAGAAACTTATTAATGTGCACACATTATTAAAAGCTTCTATAGACTGGGGCCATCAGCACTGTAGGTTCTGTCCCCAAAGGACCAGCTGAGTCTGAGATGGGCTGCACAGGAGGAGAAGGTCCGATAGATACTGTTGAGCAAAGGCATGAAGGGATTCGTAGGTGAGGAGAAGGATTTTATGAAATATGGGACTTGACCAGGATCCAGTGGAAGTGGGAGCGATGTGTTGCCAGGATTTAGCTCAGGTAGGAACACTGGCAGCTGACTTATGAACATACTGCGGTTTGTCCAGGGTTTGTAGTGCTGTAATACACTCATTTATGCACTACAACATTAAGAGTCCATAAATAACACTGTATAAAATCCAGCTCCATTGTGTTCACGTTATAGTGCTACACGAGTTCAGCTGCTTTTCTTTTGATTAAAAAAAGAAACTAAATATGTGGATGATCAAGCACAGAAAATCGTCACACTCACATACACAAAATAGCTGAAGACCTCTTTATATCATTTCTCATAATTAAGAGAAAGAATCTCATTATTAATAAATGTAACTCAGCAGGTTATGGATGACAGTCATTTCTAAATGAATGTCCTTTGTTCTTTAAGTTAGAGAGCTTGATTTAATTTAATTAGGAGATTTTGAAGTCTCCAATCCTAACGAGGTCTCCCATTCTTATTTTTGGAATGCATTTTGCTTTTGTAGTAAAGATAATGTGATAAAATTCCAATCTTAAAGGGGTGCTAATAAATATTTTTTAAATGTTTTCAAAACAAAGTCTTGCCACTCATCAAATCAAAGGGGAAGAAAAGGGGAAGTTTCAGAGGGTACAGCATGCGTTCCCATCCCTGCCATCAACATCTGCCATGCCAGGATGCTGTCAGATATCAGTGGCATCTTCATCTGTGAGACGATGCTGCAGGAATATTGCGTATGGACTGGTTCTTATACAGCGCCTTTCTACTCTATATGAGCCCTCCAAGCACTTCATGCAGCATGTCTCCTCCAACCATTTACACACATAGTGCTTTTTTAAAAAAAAAACAGCTACAAATTCCACTTGAGGCGAATAGACAGTTGATGGTGGTGTGTGACAGACATTTGTTAGTTTGGAGACCGTGGCTCACGTTCTGTTTGTGAGCTTTGCACTTCCTTACTTTTGGTATTCACTTACCAACTTACTTTCTTTTGTACTCAATTTTCACTTTCACTTTTACCTGCTTGTTAGGTTTAGGCACCAAAAACTTGTTTGGGTTTAGAAAATGATGGTGGCTATGGTTACAATATGGCCATTTACAGCATAAATGTACAATGAAAAAAAGTCACATTTACCTACTGCATTTAAATGTGACACAGAGTGGCCCTTTATAAAGATTCATATGTGACAAGTTAAAGGTAACACTGTAATGTCAGTATTGCTTGAACCAGAGGTGACAGGATATGCCACCAAGTGGTTCCTTGTGCATAATGTTTACCAAACATTAAGCTGTGTTTGTGGTTGGGAACTAGATCAGGATGTCTCACCATAACTCATAATTTTGGAATATATGTGCAAGTTTCATGTCCTTATATACAGTATGTAGGCATATGGCTCAAACCAGAGAGCTATCAGAGTCAGATCCTCTGGCTCATCCTACCACAGTGCTCCAAAAACTTCATGCTTATTCACATTATGGATACAGAAAGCCAAGAAAATTATGTACACATACACATTTAAACAGTGTGAATGCATCAGTGCAATCACATAATTTCAGGACTGGCTGTAATAAAGCAGAAGTTTGGATCTTTGGTGGGAGGTGTGGGACTACCTATTCAGGGTTTTTACACCATGCCTGCCTCATGTAATGTTCCACTGATGAGGCTGAAGACCACACTTTAAAAAAAGAAAAAGATTGCCAGACTTCTGAGCCTGCTTCTCATTTCTGCTACATTAATACTAGTTTCTAACCCACTACAGTGTGTCAGTCTAATTGTTGTCACTTACATTGGGGGTAATGGATGCACCAGGTTCTGACTGAGGAAAAGAAGGCTTGATTAATGTCATTCCCCATCTTTAGTGTCACAACTCCGATACTTTTATATACATTTTAATGTTGAAACGGGTTATCCAGAGTTACCAACACAAATACACTGGGTTTCACATCCTGCCTTGGTGTTCAGTAACACTGTGAGGAACCAAATTGAGTCATTCTTTGAACAGAATATATTCTTCAGTACTCTTATTAAACACATATGTAGCTTTCTTTCACAGCTTTCTTTCATCTGCGCAATATCACTAAAATTAGAAACACCCTGTCTCAGAGTGATGCTGAAAAATTTGAAGCATTTGTTAGTTCAAGGCTGGGCTATTATAGTTCCTTATTATCAGGCTGTACCAAGAGCTTCTGAAAAGCCTTCAGTTGATCTTATTATAATCCTTCTTTTCACATGGAGTCTAGAATTATCAGGCCCATTGCATCTTAAGAGACTTTTTAGTATTATATTATCCTCATAGAGAATTTTCTGTCCGACTGCAGGCTTTCTTGTGGTTCCTAGAGTTTCTAAAGGTATAATGGAAGGCCTTCGGCTATCAGGCCCCTTTCCCATTGAACCAACTCCCATTCTGGATTCAGGAGACACACACTAGCTCTACTTTTAAAATTGGATTTAAAACTTTTATTTCTGATGAAGCTTATAGTTAGGGATGGATCAGGTGACCCTGACCCATTGCTTAGTTGTGCTGCAATAAGCTCAGACTGCTGACTTCCCAAGATGCAGTGAGGAGTTCTTTTCATTCCCCACGAGTTTTTATGCCATCATAGCATGTCAGTAAGTTTTGTCTTCGCTCCCCCATAATGTGTTTTCCCTTTGTCTCTCTATGCTTTTCTCTTTCCCATCACAGCACAACTTTTCACAGCTGGATCGCAGAAAGGGAATTCTTCATTCCCCCGTCATCAATTCCTGCTCATATGGGATCATCTGAGTGTTAGTGTTTTCTCTCAAATGCTGTATGGCTTTTTCCTCCGGGGCAACTGTTGCTGTGAATTGTTGCTGTAATCAAATCACATCAATTTTATTTATATAGCACACACTAAAACAACAGATGTTGACCCAAAGTGCTTTCCAGGCACATCATTTTCAATCCTGGTCTCCAAAGTCCAATTACAAAACATGGAACTCCCATAAACATGACAACATGATAAAAATCCTAATTAAAAAAGTCAAAAAATAATAAAAACATAATTAAATTCTAACAATGGTAAAAATAAATTTTTTTTTTAAAAAAAAGTCAACATTTACAATGAGCTTGACTAAACCATGAGAACAAAAGTCAGACCTGACCAAACGCAGCCTGAATCGGGGGGTTCTCAGAGCTGCCGTTTGTTAAACAGGTTCTTATGTGGGAGGCAGACTAATCCAGAGCCTAGGGCCCACTCGCCTTTAGAGTTCAGGCAAGAAAGCATCAAGATAACTTGCGATGATGACCTCAGCGACCTGGAGGCAAAATACAATGTTAAAAGAGTTGTAACACACTGTGGAGGTAATCCACGGAGGCCTTTAAAACAAAATCTATTTAAAATCTATTTGAAACTTCACAGGTAGCCCGTGCAGCTGAATAAAGCAGGAGCGGTGCGCTGTCTTTGCTTTGCAGCAGTTAAGAGTCGAGCAGCTGCAATCAATAAATAAATACAATTCAATTTAACTGAAGATAATAAAGGCTACACAAAGAGTGACTGGCTATTTTCCTACCTGACACCCCAAGTTAGTTTTTATTTGGTTGACACAAAAAGCCCCGTCGGCATGAAACTTCAGGTCTGCTGTTTTCTGCTATTCAGATTATGTAAATATCTAAATAAGCACATAAACACAAGTTACTGAACTGTGTATGTCCTGCGGTTTAGATGGAAGGTGTTTTGCTGTGTTGTGCTGCAGCCTCTTATAGGAGCTCTGTGAAATGTTAGGCATAACATGAAGCTAAAAACCTCCAAAGCGAACCTCCCCTCCACTCAAGCAGTATCTTCTGCACATTGTTAATTCACTGAGATGTTTAAGGGTCCTGTGCAGGATGATGCTTGTGCTTTGCCATTAGAAGGTCACTATGTTGTCAAAGGGGTGTTTTTGATTTGCTGATGGGAAGAAAAGCCTGAAAGTTAACTTGTACTGAAGCCGGTGCTCGTGCACAATAAGCACATATACTCCAAGCATGTCTTTCATTGGAGAAACGGAAACATATTTGCATATTCAGATAATTTTCTTATGAGGCTTTGAAAGAGTTTTTTTTTCACGGGTTAATTCAACTTTTTTGAAAATCATGGCAGACACTAATTGTCATTCACAGCAGAATAATTTTTAAATATCTTAAAACATGTCTGGAGGGGCCTTTTAAACATCCACTCCTTGGTACCTGATATGAACGTCAGTGAGTCAAAAAGGGGCTTCTAGCATTAAACAAACAGAGCATCTCATCCATTATTCATACCTTCCACACCTCCTGTCGACTGCTATTTGCTATCAAAATAAGATCTGTAGTTATGCAACATGAAAAAGTGAATAAATTATCTCAGCACCAGGTTTGACTCCTGTGAAATCTTCTAGTCAAATATGGTCTTTTTTCCCTGCTTTTGATGTCAGCAGCGGTCACCCACCATCTGTCCGCCCATTCACTCATCTGCCAAGTGTTGCTTAGTATTATCTACTTACTGGTAAGTCTGGCAGGTAACCAGTCATTGTTTGGGGATTGTATTCCATGATTAAAACTGGCTGGCAGGTAAAACTGTCAAACTCATGAGTAAATACCAGGAAATGTCAGAGTCCGTACTGTGACCCAGTACATGGCTTTTTATATTTTCTGTGGGAAAAAAAATTTGACTTTTCCTCCTAATTCATAGCAGTTGCTTGCATCAATAAAGAGGTGACATGGATCATGTGGGATTTTATATAAAGTCTTTTTTTTTCCTAATAGGCAGTCTGTTATTGTTTCTGGTAATCTTTTCTGAGAAATGCATATTGCAGCATGTTACCCAGAGAGAGAGTCTTCTGGGTTGCTTTAATTGCAAACATATTTTTTCCATCGCCCTTCCATCTGTCTTTCCTGCAGTCCTGCGTTGCTGCTATAAATTACTTTCTTCCTTTCTTGTTATCTCCTCTTATGAGGCTAATTTCTATCCTGACCAGATGAGCTGTGCCTATTTTGAGTAAATACTGTGCAAGCCTCACCTAAGAGAAATGTGTTCAACTCAGAGGCATTAACAACTGCCCTCTGTCTCCCTCTCTCGCTCACCTTGCAAGGATAGGTCATCCACATGGATGATGGACAGGTGATCAGTGCTGGGTTACCGTGACCTTTATCACCTTTCAGTGACCTTTCACAACCTTCTGACCAGCCGATTAGTGTCCACCACGTCCCTCTCTGATTAGCCTGAAAATTGGAGCTATTTGTATGACCTTTTCAGCTGAAAGGTCTGCTCACTATTTTGCTTTCCTTCTACATACACTCCTGTGTCTTTTATGCTGCCTTCATTTGCAGCACTGCACAACCACACACATGCGTGCACACTTCAGCACTATATCTCAAAGGCCCATCTTCTATCTCCCCTTTTTGCTTCTGAAGGGTAACATGATGAGGCTTATCGACCACTGTGTTGTTAACCACAGCAAATTTGTTGCTGCGTTCGTCTACATTTCACTGTGTCCTCACTGTGGACTCCTGTGTATGTTCTTCAATTATTCTTCACTTCCTGCAGCTGCTTTCTTCTGCAAAACTCCAATCACCTTATTTATTTTCTTTTCTTTTTATTGTTACATTAAGACTTTTCTTGTCTCTTTCATATAGCAGCAAACAGTGGCAGTTCAAGCTCACTGGTAACTCTAGAAACCACGAACATGCAGGGATGCGGATTGAGAGGAAACGAAAGAAACCAGAGCACTGGTGGTAAGACGAAATCCAAAGACCACCAACAGAGCTCTTAATGCAACTTCATACTATGTGGTCGATCAACAGTCCAGTTGGACTCAATTTCAGGTGGGAACAATAGTACAGTTGCACATGGAAATATTCAATAGATTATATAAAGTGGTTACTATTGGCTAGATTGTACACTGTCAGCAGCGCCTGCCCACACACTGCCTTTATTCTTTGGAGACTACCCCCAAATGAGTTATTTTATCTCCTAGATCCATATCTTTCACTTGTCCTATCGTTTATCTTTTTCTCCCTGTTGTACTTTATCCCTGTCTATCTTGTTTTACGGGGTTTGGGGAAATGAGATACGGAGTGAGAGAAAGGGAGAGGGTAATGGAAAGACAAAGTAATATGTTTACTGTGGAGCTTCACAGCAATATGCATCGGCTGGTCCCCGTGGGAGATCCCGCTGGCCTTCACCTTGGTCTGTGCACATACAGATAAACATGCTCCTGCCCACACACTGTACATGATCTAGATGGAAATAAAAACAAACAAACAATTTAGGGTATACATACTGTAAATCTGAATCTTAAAAGCCTGTAAATGTATTTTTATTTTTCAATTAACAATGAATTGCCTCTTAAAGTGACAATAATAACAATGTATCAAATCATCCATCCATTTCCTTCCACTTATTCTTTGATGGGAAACAATATGAAAATCTAAGAGACTTTTGAAAGTGAATACCCCACAGAGAATTGACTGAATCTCCAGTTTCATCTCATTGTTAAGTTCCTGTCCAACTTTACTGATTAGGTTTGCTCTTATAGCACTCATGTAAACTTTCTTAGAAGGAATGGGCTTAGAAAATCAACTTTAAGCTAAATGCACAGAGCTCAACAGCAAAAAGGAAAATTTTAATTAATGATGTGCTTGTGAACATATTGTTGTCATGTCACATGTTACATGCTTCCACAGGGGCTTACATTTTCAGTGCTATGCAGATGATGCCCAGCTTTATTTATCTATTAAGCCAGATGGCATACAGTAATTAATTAAACTGCAAGAATGTCTTAAATAAATAAAGGCCTTGATGACCTCTAATTTCCTGCTTCTAAATGCAGATAAAACTGAGGTTATTGTACTCTACTCCAAAAATTTCAGGAACACTGTGTCTAACAAAATACTTAACACTGTGAGGAATCTTGGAGTAATTTTTGGTAAGAATATGTCCTTTAGTGTGCATAATAAGCAAATACAGTACGAGTCAAAAGTTTGTACAAACTCACAAATGGGTGTGGCCAAAACTTTGACTGGTACTATATGTTGTACTGCTTTCTCACATTTGTGCAATATCTCTTAAAATCTGAACTGGTGAAAAGCTAATTTATGGATTAATTACTTCGAGGCTGGACTATTGTAATTCACTATTATCAGGCTGTCCTAAGAGCTCCCTGAAAAGCCTTCATCTCATCCAGAATGCTGCAGCTAGAGTACTGACAGGAACTAGAAAGAGAGAGCATATTTCTTCCATATTGATTTCTCTTCTTTGGCTCCCTGTTAAATCCAGAATCAATTTTAAAACTTTTCTCCTCATATACAAAGTCTTAAATAATCAGACCCCAGCTTATCTTAAAGACCTCATAGTACCATATCACCCCAATAGACCACTTTGCTATCAGACTGCTGGCTTACATGTACCAGCTCCCAGTTTGGATTTGAGAGACAGACACTTTCTGCTTTTATGATTAGACTTAAAACTTTCTTTTTTGATCAGATGACCCTGAACCCTTCTATAGTTTTGTTACAATTAGGCCTTGGTGTCATGTACTGTCATGTACTGGTTGTGGCAGGCAGGTTAGAGGACCTCAAAGCAGGTCTCTGGACCAATTTGACTTTAACTTAACATTTATTTGCTGGGAAGCCAAGACAGAGCTAGATGAGCCAATGGAACAAACTACAAAACCTCACTGGATCAGAAATAAACACAGAGAACACACTGCAGGCAAGTGCCAATGACAAGGACGCAGCAGAGAACTATGCAGACAATGTAAAGTATGAGGGCAGTCAGGGAAAGAGGACACACCAGGGAACACAGTTGAACAGAATCAAGCATAAAAAAGACAGAGGAAGCAAACAGGAAGTGGAAAACAAAGACTCAGACTAAGACACAAAACCTGATAAAGACACAAGATAGACTAAAGGCAGGGCACCAAAGACTACACAAACAAGACCTGGCAAGAATGTGGAAAACACAGGGAAACAGGAAGTGAATGCAAATAACCACGAACCAGGACAGAAATCAGATATCTAAGTAAGAATAACACAGAGACCAAACAACCACAAAATCCAAAAATAGAAAACACTGACCTAACGCCCAGTGATGGGGGTTAGGTGGAGATGTCATGTGGAGATCTGGAGCCATTCCTCTGGATTGTCACACTGGGGTGGTGGTTCTCATCTTTAAGAAGGGGAACATGGGGTGTGTTCCAACTATCAGCATCAAGCTCCCCGGGAAGATCTATGCCAGGATGCTGGAAAGGATGGTCAGTCCAATAATCAAACCTCAATGTGATTTTTGTCCTGGTCATGGAATGGTGGACCAACTCTTTATCCTCTCAAGGAAGTTTGGACATCCAGTCTACATCGGAGGTGGGAAGTAACAAAGTACAAACACTTTGTTACGTATTTAAGTAGATTTATCAGGCATCTGTACTTTACTTACCTCTAAGTATAACATGTATTTTTTTACACAAATATTGATACTTTCGACTTCTTACATTTTAAAACAGACTCGTTACTTTAGGTTTAACACCTCTGAGATAAGTTTGGTGTTCTGGTCCTGCACCATCAAACATCAAATGATCTGAGCCTAAATAGAGAAACAATAACATAAGAGACAATCATACCAGCACATCCTGGGGCTTATCACATACAAAGAGATTAAATAGGCAAAGCCACATCATATATGTATCATTTATAATGCTATAATCAGGAATTACAGTGGGCTGGACCGAGTACTTTCAGGATCTAGCTAGCGCTATCGAAGAGGACCAAAAATAAAGGGAGAAAGGTGTTGCAGGCAATTTTAAATGCAATGTTTCTAAATGCTCAACAAATATCAGCAAATACACAAAAAGTGTCTGCACAGAAAACAGCTGTTTTTAAATTCCCTTTCACAGTTTGTCCTACATAACAGATTCAAGCTGAGTCCATTTATTAGGATTAAAATTAAGATTGAATTCATTTTTGGATTGTCATGTATCATTTTGTATTATTACAATATATAATGAGGTTCAGTTAGCTTTACACCCTAATAGCTGGTAGAAACGTCCTCCAAAGAGCTATTTTTACTTTCTTACTTGGAGTACATTTTAGAGCCTGTACGTTTTTACTTTTGCTTAAGTAAAGAAGTTGAACCAGTACTTCGATTTTCACCCAAGTATTTTTTTAACACAAGTACTTTTACTCCTACTTAAGTACAGAAAGTCTGTACTTTAGCCACCTCTGGTCTACATGTGTTTTGTAGATTTGGAGAAGCCATTAGACCATGTCCTTCAGGGCATCCTGTGGTGTCTGTATTTCCGGCAATAAGTCAGACTCATTTCTAGTGGTCCACCAGTGCTGCCTTTTGTCACCGATTCTGTTCATAATTTTCTCTTTATAATTTCTAGGCCCAGTGACAGAAGTTTCCACCTTGGAGGCCAAATAAAGTTTAAGTTAAATCTCATTTCTGCTTTTTGCAGATGATGTGGCCCTGTTGGCTGGAGTGCATCCCAGTAAAGTGTGAAGTGGCATGAATGAGAATTAGTACCTCAAAGTCCAAGGCTATTGATGAGTGCATCCAAACTTTTCACTGTTACTGTATACATATTTTCTTATCATTTTGGGACACTGGGCTTTTATAGAATAGACCTCCATTGTTCTTTAATACATGGTATCATTGTCACATGGCATAAATGATAAATGTTGCTCATGGTCCTTTAACAGTATCTAAATATTTTCCATTTTGTACATGGAGCCAAGACTTCTGTGAAGTTCCAGTTAAATTTCACTCACATAGTAACAATTCTCAACAAGAGTCATCCTAATGCACTTTATATTCTGAGGCATACACCCTGCAATATTACAGAGAGCAATCCAATAATCCAACAATTCCCTATTAGCAAACATTTGGCAATCTCCTTTTTAAAGGAGGAAACCTCCGGCAGAACAAGGAACAGGAAGGGGCAACCATCTGCTGTGACTGATTGGGACATGATCATAAAGAGAAGGCAGAATAGAGAAGCACAGACAGACCACAAACAACAGACACAAGAAAACAGAAAGAATGGGAGGGAGAAGGCAAAAGTTAATGACATGCAGAAGTGGTATATAAATGTATGTGGACTGGAAAACAGGGGAGTGGAGAAGTCCTCAGTGCTTCATGAGAGGTCCCCAGCAGCCTGAGCCTAAAGCAGCATAACTAAGTAATGATTCCAAATCCCGCCAACTATAAGTGTCAAAAAAAAAGAAAAGTCTGAAGCCTAATCTACAAAGATGGTACCTGTCTCCTGAAACCTCCTGGTTCCACACTAGAGGAGCCTGATAGGTGAAGGCTCTAAATCCCATTGGACTTTTAGGAACCACAAGTAAGCCAGTACTCTAAGAAGTGAAATGTTCTATTGAGATAATGTTATACTACAAGGTCTTTAGGATATGATGTGTTATAATCATTTGTGACATTTACATGAGGAGAGCGAATGAGAAATCTTAAGTTTATGCTTGTAGTGTCACCACCTTTACTCTGTTACTATATGTTGTCTTCATTTGCTACAGCTTTTCTGCAACACTTGTAAAAACAGTGGCTGCAGGGCTACAGTGTCACCATTACAGGGGAATCTGAGGAAAGACTGCTGGACTATTCAATTATTTTACTGGTATGAAAACTGCAAAAAAACATTTGCAAGCCGAGTACATCACCCACCACTGAGCGCAGTGCTCTCTTTGCCAGGAGACCATTTGGCCCCTTAGAGCACCACACATTTATTCTACTCACAAACAGCTAAATATCACAGACCAAAGCAAACAACAATAATTCACATAACTCCCTTCTCCCTCCAGTAATTAGCCTCCCCCACCATTTCCTCCTCTGCAAGTACTTAATATTTCCAGAATGCAGCGCTGTCTCACTAATTGTTTTAAACAGCACATCTCTTAACATCTTAATGTCTGGCACTTTTTTAATGTAAAAACTTCCTACATAACAAGATAATAGTCTTGACTCAAACATTTTAGTAATAATAGGCTTCATGAATAATTCAAAAGCACAGAAATATATAAATAATGTTTAATTGAATACCAGAGGGAAATTAGAAGCCAACAGTACCAAACAAAAAACATCCCTGGTAATGTTTCTCTTTTTATGGCCTATTGTTTTATTATCTTTGAGCTCAATTTTTATTAAGTGTAAGTTTTAGCAGGAAAACCTGATGCACCTATGAACTAATTTACAGTAATCGCTTCTTTTAAAGCAAGTGCACATCTTAAAAGAATAGTAATAAGAGGAAAACCTTTAACAGAAATTGCAATTTGCACATTGCTATGTTAATGTTAACTTTTGATAATCTGCTCTTAAACGACTCTTTCTGATGCATGCTTTCTATCAGCTTTTATTTTTTATTTCTGTCTAGTGGTAGATTGTTGGCGAGGCTTCCTCTAATCTCTTCTTCATGCAGGGAGAAATCAGCTGCTGGTTGATCCTCTGTTAGGGAAATTTGCACCTCATGTCAATACATTTTCGGATTTTTACTTTTCATCTCACATTGGTTTGTCTCTGCTGTGTTGGTACCAACACTGAACAGATCGCATTGTCCCTGACCTACTGTATTCAGGCATTGACGGCCACTTCCTTCACCCATCTTTCTAAAATGAACCAGGGCCCTTGAACCGAATAAAGTGTGCCCATGTTTACCAACAAACTTAACACATGCTTAATAGCTATTATGATTTTTGCACCTGCTGCTGATGGCTGCTCTGAAGGGTAGCCAGGATTGGCTTAGAGCTTGAAAGAGCACACACACACACGCACACACACACACACACACCTACACACCACCCCAGCCCGCTGGTCATGGAAAAGCAAAGTTTAATTATTTTTGTGACCCTGCAAGATTTCAAAGCGCTGGTAAAGATCTATTATCTATTATTAAGTTGCATGTCTGTTGTATAATTTGTGTAGTCTTGTGATCCTGTGCTTTCTCAGTCAGGTCTTCCTTGAAAAAGAGATTTAAATCTCAAGGGACATCCTGGTTTAATAAAGGTTTCATGGAGGAAGGCTGGAGGAAGGTTTTGTGGAAGAGGGGATGAGAGGGCAGAGAAAGCTTGGTGAGGATGCACTGTGAGGAAAGAGAGGTGAGAGAGGAAGAGGAAAGCAGAGGCTTATTAGAGAGTGGGTGGAGCATCAAGGAGATGGAGAAGGCAGCGCGAGTGACTGATGTCCTTTATATTTTTCCTATTTTTCTTTCTTGTCTTCTTGCAGTCCTTTGCCTGCAGTTCTTTACACATTTCCTTCCTTTCATTCTCCACTTCCATTCATTTATGCTTCTGTTCTTTATTCTTCTTCTCATGTAGTTCTTTTTTTGTCTCCATTTTCATGAATGATTTTGTCACTTTTTTCCTTGACTTCTACCACGTGCTTATGCATTTCATCCTCTCCTTCAATTCTCCTCTTCTGTTCTTACAGATTCTTATACCTTTTCTTTATTCTCCTGCAGATCGTGCCTATTTTTCCTTCTTCAAGTCTGCCAGTTCCTCTTCATGACTAAGTTTAACTTTTTACCCCGAGGTCCTTTGACATGGTGGCTCATTTGGTATCCACTTTCTCAGAAGATGAGGTTGTCTTCAAATGCCCTTCAAAATCCAATCGGTTTGTCTGGAACATGGTGCTGAGGGCCTGGTGAGGAGTCCGAACAAATCCTCCTCCGTGTCCTGAGTAGGTTCTTTTGAACACATAACTGAGAAAAAAATTAACTGTAGAGGAATGGAACAGTATTTGTTGCTACTGCAGTTTGTTGTTTATTTTTTTGTTTGCTTGCTTCTGCCTTTTTTTTGCTTTTGCTTTTTTTTTGCTTTTTTTCTTTTTTCTTTTTTGGAGGGCAGTTAGTAGTAATAGTTATAATTATGTCAATATAGTACCACATTTTTTTTACTGCACTCAGAAAACAAGCTCAGCCTGAAATGGTCACATATTTAACTTAATGCAATTTATTAACTGTAGATAAATGTGCACAAATATCATTTATGTTACAAATACATTTTCTGTGTGTGCATACCATGCCAGAGTTTATTGCCTATGCTTTTATAAATTTATATTGTGAAATTTCATGGTGAAACCAAACGTTATCAGTTATCTAAGTCACATGTTGGCTGTTTGTAATTTACAGACACATGTTGTGGAAAAGAATACTGTGAATCATTTAATTTGACTGAAATAGAAATCAAAATTTGTTAAACCTGTTCTGAACATCCAGAATTATCAAACAGCTGCTGTGCTGGAAGATCAAGCAAATTTAAACCCGGTAAGGTTTTTGAATTTTCAGGAACATGTCTGCAGAAGACAATCACTTTATCAGTTTACATCTTTTGCTCAGGATGTAAAACTATAATTTTATCATACAAGATGCAGAGACTGACTGTTTGTAAGCTCTGCATCCAGCTTATCTGTCTCAGTGCTACAAGAAAGGAAACTTTAATCTGTAACACCATCAAAATCCACCCAAGAAAAGTAAAATCTCGAGATAAATGATTGTCTTTGACGGCTGTCTTAACACTTAAAACTGCATCACATGTAAGCTGAAACCTGATAAATGTTTCTATTAGTTTCAGAAAAACGTCCATGAAACATGTTTACATTCTGTTTCAACATGTAACGTTGGAGGATTTGTCAATAAAGTTTCACTGCCTTTGTTATGCAATCCAATCCATAACACGGAGGCCCACAAAATTATCCATTAAGGAAAAAAAACTGTATGAGGAGCTTACTTGATTAAAATTATGTAAATTTTGTTTCTTGAGTTCATTACGTAAGATCTTCCCTTCTAGTGTTTCCACTGAGGGTTTCATGACTCTTCAGCTGAGCCTTCTCTTCCTGTGAAACCTTCAGACTGCCAGCATGCTATACAGCTTTAACCTTTTCACCATTACATTCACAATGAATGGTTAGAGTTGCAATAGCTGCAGAATTAGGTTAGAATAAAATATTATAGTAAACAAGTGCTATTGTATAAAGCAAGGAGATCAGTACAGCCTCAAATGATATCCTTTATGGTTCTGCATTGGCTTAAATAAATCACAGTGCAGATAGGAGCTCTATAGAAACCATCACATACTCTAACAGGGCTATTGCTGGCAGAATGTCCAATAACAAACATGGATGAGTCTACTGGCAGCAGAGTGGCATAATTTAGAAACAAAAGCAAACTATATTCGAAAAATCTTAAAATGTTTGACTAAATTCAACACAGTTGCAGCAGCCAAAGCAGCGCCTGTGAGTGGGTGTGTTATGGGAAAAGGGTAATATGAAAGTGTGTGTGTGTGCTTTAATGGTGTTGCGTGGTCAGTAAGGCTGGAAAAGTTCTATATAGCCTGAAGTCTATTTAAATGCAGGCTGGAATGTTGGGAAAAGCAGCCTCTGTTTGAGGAAAAAAGACTGTCCGTGGATACACTAAAAAGTATCACTGCTTCACTGCCTTTAAGGCACCAAATGATCTGACAATAATTACAGTTAATCTTGTTTAAGCTTAATTCATTTTGTAGGTAGCAGTTTTATTTTATAAATTTTATATATGTTCAAAAACCAGATATTCCTATACTCGTGCTTATAAATGGAAAGAGTTTCACAGCCAGCAGGAAAAAGTGCAAAGACTAAAGTTGCTCCTAAAAATCTATATGTGTTACAGATGCTCAGGGGGGGAACAGAAAAGCTTTAAGGTCTACTTGAGACCCTTTTGCAACCTGCGCACAGGGGTGCGTGAGATTTCCCAGCTATGGTGCTCTTATTTTCCAGAGAACTGTTTGGTCAGAACTCAGTGGTTTTGTACCTATTGATCTCCAACCTCAAGCATAACCTCACCAGAGCAGGTGAAGTCTGCAGTTACTGTGGGTTAAACCTCAAATTACCTCACTGAGTCACAGTCCAGGCCTCAGACGTGCAGTTTTCAGGGTTTCCATTACTGGCTGGTGAATGTGTTTCCACGCCATTAACCAACACAAAAGCACAACTTTTAAGTCACAGCTCACGAATTTTAAGGAAATTTTTCTTAACATTCCAAGTTATTAAATCCCTTCTCGAGCGAATCTGGCATTCTTGGTGGTTGGTAGTGAGATCCTCAGAAATGTAATGGTGATGCAGAAGCTGATGGAAAAAAAAATAAATTGCAGTATTTCCCTTAAGCTGCTAAAAGAGTTTTGTATTTTTTGCAAATCCGCTTATTCGCTTTCTTGCTGAGATTTATACCAGTCTTAATTGTGTATATTAGATATGTACAGCCAGGAGTTGAACAGCTTAGCTTTAGCCTAAAGATGGAAAATGACTCGCTAACAAAAGCAAAGCATAAAAATGATAATTTGTGGTTTTTCAGGGGATGGGTGACGATATATTTCTTTGTCAGTTGAGGACAGACAAAGACAGAACCAGGCTAACATTTCCTTCTCCCTTTTAATCTCTAGGCTAGTGGAAACAATGTCTTGGTTGTAGCTTCATATTTAACAGACACGTTTCAGAGTGGTATTGATCTTCTCATCTACCTCTCAGCAATAGAGCTGCCGCAGCCATTTAATTTATCTTGATCTAAAATATTCTTGGCTGTAGAGAGTATTATTTTTATCTGACAATCTGGTCCATGTCTATGTGAGGACATCAATATAATGCAGAAACAATAACTGCATTCAAGCAGATGGAAGCATTTAGTTTTTGAAGACATCAAATGCTGTTATTGCTTGACCCAAGCATGGGATTGTGGTCAGGAGACCTGTGACAGCCATATACTTCATATACTCGCTACCCATCCTTAATGTAGATAATCTGTTTATGTGTATCTAATGTGTTGCAGCAAAAAAAGTTGCTGAAGACAAACAGACCTACAAACAAGCAAGACAGCTCGTCTCTCAGTCCTTGTTAATTAACAAACTCTTGTGTTCCTTCTTCCTGATGCTTTCTATTGCAATATATCTCACAGCGAGAAGGTCTGGGTTCGAATCCAGCTTGGCCTTTCAGTGTGGAGTTTGCGTGTTCTTCCTGTGTCTGCGTGGGTTTTCTCCGGGTTCTCCCGTTTCCTCCCACAATCCAAAGACATGCAGTTAGTGGGGTTAAGTTAACTGGTGATTCTAAGTTGTCCATAGGTGTGAATGTGAGTGTGAATGGTTGTCTGTCTCTCTGTGTTAGCTGTGACAGGCTGGTGACCTGTACAGGTGTACCCTGCCTTTCACCCCGTGGTAGCTGCGAGAGGCACGACCCTAACAAGGATAAGCGGAAGAGTCCTTTTTTTAAAGAATTTTTGTGATAAATGAGAAACTGTTGTGTTGACCTGTGAAAAGTGGGAAATTCTTGTGGTGGTTTATCGTATTGTGATTAGTGGTGTGGCAACCCTGAGAAACAGAGAGAGGACTGCTGAGGGAGCCAAAATCACACCATCTTCAATCCTCTCATTTGTCAGTGGTATTGATCCAGTGCCACTGGCTTCAGATCTCTATCACATATAATGTAATCAACACTGTTTTCTGTCCAGAGAAGACTCTGGACACAGATAGATACCAAAAGTACTCTTAGTAGATTCCAAAGATGATGGAGAACAGCCATTAAATCCTCCAGCAGTGAAACCAAAAGTGACTAAGAAGCAAATCCTCACTGTATTCTGTGGCATCCTCTTCTCTTTCTTACTTCTGTCTTTGACAGCTGTATTGTCTGTTACCTGTCCACTCAGGCCAGGAAAATGCCTGTGGGGAGCATTGTTTGTCACAGTTTCACACTTTTGACTCATGACTTTCTGCCCGAAAATAACACTGGACTCTCTTATGTACTCCTAGTACTCCAAGTACAGCAACCTTTCACTGTCTAAAAAATAAGTGTACACTCATCAGCCAGACACTGTCTGTCTATATTAAGTGTATAAGCGAGATTCTGTTTGATTGAATATACATCCATGTAGCATTTAACTTAACGTTTATCATGGTTGTATATTTGCATGCTTTATGATGTAAACATGCGTAACAGGCACTTGATAAAAATGCACAAAATGAGGCTGGATTGTTTCACATGGCTTCAAATCCCATCGTCTTAACCATGTTTATGCAGTTTTATGCTCTTGCTTTACATCTTCATCAAAATCTGACTTTATATTATGTTCATAAATTGCATAAAACCAAAACAATGAGTTACGAGACAATAGCTTCCAGGAGCTAAGGAAAGCTGGAGTCTGTGGTTTCATCATGACAAATAATGTCTTTCAAGTCAAAGATGCATCCTAGGGTGACACACAGCCTCAGTGATGTACTTAATGTTCTTGGGTGCTTCAACATCAGATGACCCACTCAGGGATGATCAGGCCCTGGTTTGTGTCCCGACTGCACTGATGAATGCCGATTACTCCTGATCCAAAGCCCTCTGCACCCCACTCCGATGGGCTCACAACAGGCTTTTCAACCTCTCCTCATTCAGATCTCCACCAGCTGAGGTGTGTGAACCAGCTGCATGTGGATCTCCCTGCTTGGAGGATACTGATGTGAGAACCATGTCTGGCCTCAGTTAAGTTTTAAAAGCATTTGAGTATGTGACGCTGCCTCCCCAGATTGACTTGTAGATCCCAGTTTGATGCTGAGATGAACAGCCCGCCCGGTTGCTGTCATCAGGCTTGCTGCTCTGACCACAGCAAGTTTGCTCCTCACTTTGGATTAGGAGAGAGTATCAGCAATGGACCTTAGCACCTGATCATGCCACCAATGGAAATGGCTCTCCTCAGTGCTGTTTGGCAGCTGCTTAGAGTGTGCTCTTCCGGAGCACAGAGGACATGCAGGTGAATCACTCTTGCCCCAGATGTGCACGTTAGGCCAAATGTTACAAATTGCTCTGACCATGAACAAGATTTCAAGATTTCAGCAGGATATTTGCTGGCTCTGCAGACCTAAAACTGACAGTGTGGTATAAAATATAATAGCATACAATGTAAATGAGGGCGTTTCCTAAAGTCTGCGATGCATTTATTGTAGCTCATATGAATATAGTACTTTGTAATCCTAAATAAATAAAATACTTTCTCAAAATTCACGCATAAATGTACATTCTTAATACTGCATGTCTCTTTGGATAAAACGTTATTTTACAAATGAGCGATAATCACTGAAAACATTGGACAGCTCTGCTTTCATGAATTTAGGCAGCCTGTCAGTATAAACGCCTACTTTGTAGCGAAACCAAGACAGCAAGGTCAGCTAATTTCCTGTGAGATGAAGTGTGAAAAAAAACGTGCAGCCTGCCAACAAATACAAGGGAAGTTTAATTGCCGTACCTGAAAAACTCACATCTCCTCCACACAGCTATAGGTTACTCCTATATCTTCTTTGCTTTGTTTCTCAGCCTGCTTTGGTATGTTGTCTGCACTGCAAGAAAAAAGTGAAAATTATTCATGAAAAACAATCAGCATCTCTGCCTTATGCAGTTGTATAATGCATGGTCACTCCAAATTTAAATTCTACAGCAGCAGCTCTGGACTCTCACTCCTCTCCGCAGAACATAAAAACCCAGCAAATAATACTAATGAACACTACAGTGAATGCTCCTGTTTGCTAAGGAGAAGGAAACGTCGGCGTCCATATGCTATTTGAACAAACGTCTAATTAGGCAAACTCCTTCTGAAAGAGAGTGAAGGAATAAACGTGCGATTATCACAGATTCTGTCAGATGTTGACATCCGTCACAGTTTAGACACCAAGTTACTTATATAACTTTGGCCTGCTGTTCCTATCAAAGTTATGAAAATATCTTTTTCCCTTGTAATGAGGCATTATGAGCATTTCAGGAAGGCTCCCTTCTGGTTCTACCTGAGCTATACTGGCTGTTTCACAGGCTGCCTGGTTTTGCCCTGTCAGACTTTATCACCTTTGTGTTACTGGCCTCATGCTGCGGCTCAGCAGGAATTCACAGACCAAATGAGCATGGGCCAACAGGGACTCGTGTTTTGCTTTGTATATTTGAAATATTCCCTTGTGAGTTATCTAACTCAGGATGCTGAATCCTCATATTCAGTTTGGCTTAAACTTCAGAGTACATTTTTTTTTATGACTGGGGATTTTGTCATCCATCACTGACAATGACATCGCTAAAAGGGACCCTCTCTTTCTGCCACTACTGGCACGAGAAAGAACTATAGCAATCGACCACCCTTTCTGTGTTCATTTGGGCTTTGGAGGATCGCGTTGGCTCGTGAAAATGATTTTAAGTGAACAGCGAGAAGCTTTCTTTGTTTTTTTTCAAAGATTGCAGTATTCTGTTTCTGCACACTCAAGTTCAAAAATATAATAATCAATTATTATTTATCAAGACTTTCAGGTAAATTTGCTTGTCAATAAATTATCAAGCAGCAAACCACTGGGACTGAAAAAGACTGTAGGCTGCAGTTCCTTTAATGACCATTTGAGGCTGACTCCAAAGTGAGTTCGTCACCACCAACTCCCATATTAAACCCCCAGATTTCACAACATTAATAAACATGTTTACAGCCCGGTATAAGAAGCTGTTTTGCTCTTTGCAGTCAAATTTACCCTTTGCAAGAAATGTGTTTTTAATCACCTATACATGTAAATTGCATAAGCATCATTACAATAAAGTCCTATTTTATTTTAATAGATGGATTCTGACCCTGGTGGCCGTCTGTTAAGCTTTACCTCTGCAGGTCTGAGTAACCTCAAGTCAACAAGCAAAATACATTTTTAATTCAAGTAAATTTCCTGTTATTGCAGGACCCACACAGTGTTATTTTTACAAACAAACTATGTCACCGTGTACTGCAATGTGCTGAAGAGGAAAAGCAATAAAAAGTAGGTTGGAGTATGCTCAGTGCATCTCTTCCTCTCTCCCTCTCTCTCTTTTGTTTTATAACCATCTAACCCAATCTGATAGCAGCTAATGAGTGTGATTACTTTAGAAGCCGCTAATAGCTGTAGCTAATCCCCCCCTCTGCCCCCTTTCATTTCATCACTCTCCGCTCCTCCTGCATCGCTCCATGCATCTCTCTGCTTTGTGACTTTCCATGCCATTATTATTAGATGGCCTTATAGGGGCTCCTTAACTGTTATCCATCACTACTGACAGGAGGAAAATGTTATACTTGAAGTAGAGCTACTTGTGAGGTGATTGCGACAGGAGGTATGTTAATGTTCTGCGTACTGCACATGAACCACACCTGTGTGGGAGTCAGACTGGCTGACCCGTAAGTGGCAATGTGCACTGCCCCCGCGGAGCTGAAAGTGACATTTTACTTTGTGGGAATATTTTAACCTTTCCGCAAACTTAAGAAAGAGTCTTTCATTTCACTTCCTCTCACTTTGGATAACTGCTAACAAGGAGAGTGGGTCCACAGAGTGCAGTGAAAATCACATTGCCTACATTCCTTTGGCACAACTGTGAAAATTAGGTTTTCAAAATAAAAGTTGAAATGCGGTGGAGGGGAGAAAACCTCGGAGGTGCGAGTGAAAATGAACTGCTGTAGACATAAATGTAAATGTTCTGCCAGAGTGAATTATTGATTGAGCTCATGGGTCTTGGTATTCTCATTAATAGATATTGGCAGGGGAGACCAATCTGTGTGTGCGAGTGCCAGTATTTCTTTCTGAAATGTAATCTATACTATAGGAAATTAAATTAACGCTTGGTAAAGCGTTAGAGTGTACTTAAAGCTAATAAGTAATGTATATGAAAGTATATGGTAGCAAGAGCGTACTTCCATGGATGTGTGTCGCTCCTTGGTGGTGTGAGAGTGAGGGTATAAATGGACTGCTGTTTATATAGTGCTTTTCTACTCAGTTTCAGTAATCAGAAACACTTTCTTACTACACTTTTAAGCTAGACACACTCACTCTGATGTTTTGATTCTTGCCTAAGGAAACACGGGAAGAGCCAAGGATCAAACCATCAACCTCCCAGTTAGTATCTACAGCCACCTCCTGAGACGTAGCCGGGCTGCACAGGGCAGCACTTCAAAAAAGGAAAATCATGTAGACAATAACCTACTCTCAGGGTTATCACTGTTTCCGCACTGTCGTTCTTTTCTCCTGGCGCGTGCTGCGCTGTGATAAGGCTAATTAAAGCCACGTAATAAGCAACAGATACATGCACAGGCAGCTCCACTGGCCCATAGAAACGAAACCTGCACCTACAGTACTGACTGTGAACCTGCCGGGACATGAAATCCCACAGTAAGGAGCGTGCGGCACTCGCTCGGAGACTCAGAGAGTCTCACACCAAAATATGCCATTTTTTATTCTGACCTATAAAGACAATCGTGCTCAAATGTAAAAGGCCACTGAGTTGTGTTACTGCTGTGAAAACCCATTAAGAGCAGTCCTACCTTTGCAGTATAGAGGGCAAGGCAAACATCATATGCATTTAAATATCATGGTGTGGTATTACGTTAGCTGTAGCATGACTGTGTATGCACACGCAGGGATATAACAATAAATCAAATGCAGGCAGAGGTGGTGTGTTGGTACAGAAGAATAACATGCCACATATTGTTTTGCCATAGTTTTCTCTCTGGTAATGTATATTAGCCTCTGTGCCTGACTTGTTTGTCTTAGGCACACACACACTTCAAACAGCCGTACTCCCTCCCTCCTTGCTCCTCTTTCTCTGATTTGCAGCAGGAATATTATAATATTTCTGTTCCTCATAAATCACTGTGACAGCGAAGGGCCACATTACACCTGAGTATAGGAACTCCCCGCTTTCTTCTACCCTACCTTTTTATCACTCTCAGTCTTTCCACTCTCTTTTGCTTTCTCGCCGACTCCCCGGAGGATTGACACATGGCTCCTCATCAGTGAGGGGAGAACGTCAACAGCAGCCTTGTCCCCCGGGTGTGTTTTTTAGCTCTCCCTAATTGGCATGTGCATCATGACACAACAGTTCTCCTGTGTGCACTTTCACAGCAACAGAAGACCTTTAGTAAATCGAACTAGCATAGCCTCTGCGTGACACCTATCTAAAACCAGCATCGCATACTTAGGAATAAAAAGAAGAAAACAATCGCAGATATGCTGGAAAGAGTCCGAGGCACTGAAGGCACATTCTCGTCTGGGAGCTGCCTTGCCCTGAAGCAGGTCCAGAGACCACACTTATTAAACAGTTGGTGTCATCCCTGCCTAACTACCAGGTCCCAGCTGGGTAATCACTAACCCGGTGCAGATGCTCACAAGATACCGGGTGCCTGCAGGATACAGCTGTCAGGCACATTAGGTCCGTCTTTAAACCTAGAAGCTTTCGTTCCCAAAATTTGTTGCCTGTCAAAAATGGACAGATGAGATATTGAAGGTGACAAGGATGTGTCGTGTGGTGGATCATTTTCTCTTCACATTCTTAAAGGAACAACAAGCCAGAGCTTCTGCACCTTTCAAAGAAATATCACGCCAGAGGGATGTGTGCGTTTCAGCACAACATGCTCATACAGTACAGTACCTAAAACCTGTTTCATACAGCAGGTGATCTGTCTGCTTTTGATTACAGCTCTATTCATTCATTTTTTATATGAGTTAGATGTATTGGCTCCCTTGAAAGTGATTGTGGCTAACGTGTTCTGAAAATTCAGCATGAAGCAACATCAGAGGACAAAATTTAACGGCAGAACTGCTATGGTGCCAGCTTAGCTCACCAGGTTGAGTAAGTGACCCTGTAGATCACTGTAGAGACATGGGCTCAATCCCCCTGCTCGCTCCCTGCTTCACTGTCCTGTCCAACAGTCCTGACAGGCAGTACTGGCACATAAACACAGGGGCAGTGAAAAGAGTTGAGTGGAGAAGAAATGCTTGAGGAGTTCCCCACCAGCTTGAGCCTGTAGCAGCATAACCAAGGGATAGTTCAAGGTCAGGGTCAACTGACCCAGCCCTAACTGTAATCTCACAAGTAGAGATGAAGTCTGTCTTTGGAAACTAGGAGCTGGTTCCCAAGGAAAGACCGTGCCTTTCATTATACGTTTTGAAATTATAAGAACAACAGGTAACCCTGAAGTTTGTGTTTGAAGTCTTCTGTATGCTGGAGTTCCATAAGAAGCCACAGTGACACTGGTGTCACAGTTTTGAAATTCTGCATAGATTTTCCTTGAAAGAGAAAGGTGTGTGACGTCTTGTGGGTTAAGACATGCTGGGGTCTAATTAGTCAAGACTTTGCAAGTGAGTTCTAGATTTTACCAATGCCAATGAAGACAAGTTAATATGGGAGAAATATGGTCTTGCTTCTCAGTGCCTGTCAGTACAGGGTAGTAAAGAAAAATCGAATTTGTTAAATTTTAAATTTCTAGCATTTTTAGCATCACAGCATACAGTTTGGTGCCAAAGGACTGAATGATACTGTAAAATTTACTTTCAAACCTAAAGAACTTTATAAAACAGGTTTAAAAGCATTTCAGAGGAACTAAACATTTGATTTAACATTAAAGTTTAAAAACAAAGTCATAAGCATCTTTCTTCTTTTTCTTCTTCTTCTTGCTTTCAAAGTTCCTTTTGCTCAACAACAGTTTCTCTATATTTCCTTTCAAGTATCCCCTGGATTTGATTTTCTCACAACAGTTCTGGTCTCTGCTATCTGATATCTATGAGAATGAGATATACTGAGGAAGGCTTGACTGCACTAGTTATTTTACTGCATAATTGATGTTCTAAACAGAAGATTTTTCTTAAGAAAAGCTCGATACAAGTGTCAGGTTCAATCTCAGGCGATGATTCAGTTACACTATCACCAAAGCTGTTTGACCACATGGATTACAGGCATCACCTTATTATTTTTATGGCTGTATGTGACAATACTCATTTATAACTCTTGATTCACATGTCAGCATCAAACAGCTTTTAACATGCAAACAGTGCAAAGTCTGAGTATAGTGAAGTGAGAATGATGCAGGTGATTCCAATCCAGTGGGCTTGGCCACTAAATCATCCCACTGCGCACAACATGTGAGAGGTGGTGTCAAGAAATAGATCAACTATATCAGATGCTAACATTTTAATATGTGGATGAATCATCACAGAACTAAAGAAAGTTGGAACATTTTTATGTAAATTAGAGGTTTGCTTTGGAAAAGTTGCTGTTAGTTACATAAAATATTTATACTTTGGAGTTTGTAGTCGGTTTATGTTTCATTTTTAAAAATTCTGGAAAAGTGCATTTGAAGGCTTTTTTTTTGTTGTTGTTTTGTTTTGTTTTTTTGTTTTTTTAATTAATTTCTTTATTTCTTCTCTCAACCAAGAGCTATTGGGGACAGCTCGTTTTGGGCGAGAAAATGTGAGAAAGCACAATGTGTGACTGTTTTCTTCTGTGAGCGTCCATTAAGTTTCCCATTTGCCCAAGGCAATTGAAATACCAGGAGGCCTTTCACTAAGAGCTCGACAGAAACGTCCATCTCCATTACACGTCGCTTCATCTCATCAGTCTTCATTTTCAGTGTCCACTATGCCTACTCTTCTCCCTCCCTGGATACATATGCTGCTGCAACTTTCTCTGCTACAAACTGGTTGAAGTTCCCTGTGCAGCCCCAAAGCCCTGATATACGATTCTGTGCAGGTTCAGAGTCATTTGTCTCTTTGAATGTTGGGGCTCTGTCCAAAGACAATAGACAAATCTTCTGCAAAGAAGATCATCAAAACCAGCTCAAGCCATTGATTTATGTTAGCAGAGAGCTGAGGCCGGGTTAATGTTTTTTAGATAGCAGTGGTTGAACTTCAATCATTTGATCTTCAAATGTCTGTGACATTAAATTAAATAACTGAGCAGCATGTGAAATGGATGATGGTGTGAGGGTAAAAGAGCGGGATTTCCTATGTTCAGTGTTTGATTCCTGTGTGCCTGATCATAAAATGTAATTTCTGACGGCAACATGGTTTATCCCCCCCCCCTTTTTTTTTTTTATCAATTTGATCTCTTTGATCTATATTTTAATGAAAGCCTGCAGCCAAAAGCATCAGGACCACTTGCAATCCATTGAAGTTCTGCTAGCTCGGCAGCAGCTAATGGACTGTGAATTTGAACAGTGAGGCATCGTTTCGAAACATACGCCCGAGACCAGGGCTGGGGAGCGTCCTACAATGAAAAATGTCTTCTCTGCTGATAAAGAGATTTTCTTCTTCCCACACATTAGAAAATCTGAGGCCAAAGGATGTGGTGCTTTTGTTGACTTTTTTTTTTTCTTGTATCACTTGCTGTGAAGAAGGCCTAGGTGAATGTGTTTCCAGTGCAAACAGCAGCCACTATCTTCATTTGTGTGTAAAAAAAAAAAGTAATCTACAGGGAATCTACATGCTCATTTCCAGCTAGATAGTTTTATTCTTAGACTACTAGAGTAGCTTTGAATGATTAACAGTTCATCCGCTGTCTGAAACAACCTGTATTAGCTCCTGTTCCTTAAAGACACCTCTGCTTTGATTGGCCGCTCTTCCCAAACAGAAGGTTTTAAACCAATCAGATCACAAGATGACTGCACAGGTTGCCTGGTGGGGGGAAATCAGTCTCCCAATAATTGTGGTCCAATTTCTCTCATAGTCAGATGGCCGACATATCGCAAACAATCTGGGACAATCTGGACTGATGAACATAACTCGTCTACAATACTGTACATCTCTTTGAAATTGAGAACTCAGTTCAACTGGTTGCTAAATGGTTTTATTCCTACTGTGAAGTAAGGTTGACTATGTCATTTTGCAGTAAAATCGCCATCCTGCAGCAACTGTGTTACTATTTGTGAAGGAATTTCTGTTTCAAATTCAATATATGAGCTTCTTGCTGGACTCTTAATCAGAGTAGTTAATGTGAATTTCTGTATGTATATATATACGACAACAGATTT
>VOQJ01023690.1:2029-30087 GCA_015052665.1 Apistogramma diplotaenia | reverse complement strand
CGGACACTGAGGAGGGCTAATACAGTACCTCTAACTCTATAACAGTTCCTTATTAGCTCATAGAAATGTTATATCAAAAAACGTTTTTGAATACTTTTTTCCATAAGCAAAATATCTCTGCATCAGGTTCCTTTACACCTTCATCTTTCAATCATTTTCCCCTTATTTTTCAGCACTACGGCGTTGGGACAGCGACCCAGTCGCGCTGTGGAACGGTGCTGTCCGCGGTGCTGAACGGGACGCCACCTGACCGCTTAAAGGCAATGCAGATTCTAGTTTTTCCAGCTATTTGTAAAGCAGTAGATGTATTGGGTCTTGCTTATTACATTATCATTTATAACAATAAAGCCTAACTCTAAACGGCTGTATCGCACCGCAGCGGGCTCCTTCCTACAACCTCCACAATCGAGGCTCTAATTTCTTTAATAAAGGGCGGCCAGATGACGAGTGCAGTCACGTGTCTCACTGCTCGACAAGCCGAAGAGTACAGGCATATGACGTCCCGTCACGAGCGCACCAATCGGCTCTTGTCCCATTCTGCCGCCTGGCTTATCAGAGCGCGTGGGCAGTGCTTCGGTCTGGCTTGGTTTCCATGGCGCTGGGGAGAAACCGCGGAGACCGTGTGGACTGATGTGATGAGGTTGCGGGACAATCTCAGAAACATCTTCAAGTGGAGTTTCACTCTTGACTTTGTGTTCATAGAAATCTAGAGTTTCTCTACTTAAGCACATTTTAAGTGTTACGCTTATAGTTTATGGCGCCACACAACTTAAGGTATGATGAAAAATGTGGTTCAGACCATGCTTTGCTATTAATATATTTAAATTATACCGTTTTCTTTCATATCTGTCGCTTAACCGATGCATATCACTAAATATTCCAGCGTAATAAATCACTACACTATCTCAAATGGCTTTGTTTTACCTACACAAAATCACTTCTGATCTAAGTCCCACAAGAGCTTAGTGACAAAGACTTATGAATGAACAAGGAGTTTCATTGACTCGCTCCACCCACTCCTCGCTCGTGTTATCCGTGCACGAGCCTCTCACATTGCGCATTCACAGCTGCACGCCAGAGGATCACACACTGCGGTGTGCGCGTGCGTGCGTGAGCGCAATGCCTATAAAAGGGTTATAGTAGGTGCGTATCATCTGCAAAGTGCGCAAGAATGACGCAGGGGTGACTTCACTGACTGACTACGTCACAGAACTGGGACTGGGAAGAAAGAAAGAAAAAAAAGGAAACGCCGACCGGAAGTGCAAGGAGGGGAGAAAGCTGGGAGGAGGGGGAGGTGGGGACGGCGGGGGTGGAGGGATAGAGGCGCGGAGTGCATCGCCACACCGGAAGAAAGTGATGGCTATAATGTCATCACTACCACCGGAAACCTCCCGGTGCCACGCGCTCTCGAGATTTTAGGGGGGGTGAGGAGCACTCCCCCGCCGCCACGTTCCCCTTTATCCCTCACCCGGCACGCAGTTATAACCAACTGCGCAGCTACACACTCGCGCGCGCACATACACACACACACACACACTGAAGCACAAATGAGCCTGTGCGCTTTTCTGTCTGTGCACGTGTCAGTGTACATTGCACAGTGGGATTTGTACATCTTAGTTGGACAGAGGATAGGCTACAGAGGATCCGGTGCTGCCTTAGTGGAAACCAAAACATCTTCCTGTTTCATTAGATACCTGATGCAACCTGGATCACAGGTGAACATTAATTACAGTAAATGGTCATTTAAAATGCGCCCCGAGATTGAGACAGACTCAGACTGAGAGAAAACAGGTGCTTCAAGAAGGATTTTTACCCACAGTTTGTATTTTCTAGATATCAGAGATTCTCCTTTTTTCAGGTTGCAGGCTGAGTGCTGCCCACATGGGAGTGAAAATGAGTCACACTGCAGCAACTTCCAAGCAAAGATGAGACTGGTGTCAGTGCAGACTTCTAGGCTTCTGAGGATGGCTTGTCAATTACCTTTTCCCCAAAATTTAGTCTGCTACATAATTTTTTAATAGATAAAGTAATACACAAAGTAACCGTAAAAAATAAGAATTTGACTTACCTTATTCAAAGCTCCCTGTATGGCTGCGGCTCTTGGCTGTGGAAATATCTCTGTCCTATCTCTAAGCGCACAGTCTTCATCACCACAAGACTGTCATCGCAAATCTGTGCCATGCTGTCTTCGCGCACAGACTCTGCCGTCCCTCTTCTCCAAAGTCGCTTCCCATAGACCGGGCTCTCCCATCAACCTTAGGCTTTTTATAGAGATCCCGTAGTAACTAGTAGAAGGCACGGAGGAGGGAGGAGGGGAGAGAGGGAGGAAAGGGGAGAGGGAGCGCTCATTCAAAGATTCACCTACACATGTACGTGCGTATCCCACGTCATTGAGCGGAGTGCAGCTATTTATAAAGGGGAGGAAAAGTATAGCCTGAATCACAGTGCAGGTCTTTAAAAAGGAGAGTGAAAATAGTACGTTGGTTGTGTATGCCCGCTCCAGTCTAAGATTATCTCAAATATTAAAAACCACAAGGGGGAAATGCATGCGCGGCTCGGAGGTACTCACTGACTTCAAAATCTATTTTCATGTGTGAATGAATAGCCGATTTATTACATAATTGCTTTGTAAAATTTTGCAAAGGAGGCATTTTAAGCTATAATTGTCTTATATTGTCGCCAAGAGAGCTCGCAAAATGTGCTGTAATTGCTTAGGTCGAGGATTTAGTTTTCCTTCAGTGTTAATGTCAGACGGATAGTTTGAGGCATGAGAAAATAATATTTGCCCCACTTAAAATCAGCCCGTTTTGCCAGTTTTTCTCGACTGAGCCTGCGAATATTCAAAGAGTCTTACTGTTTCAAACGGACGCCAGAATACAAGCGTGAAGAAGGAACTTATAGTCGAATACATCCAAAATGCTTTCACCAGTTGATCACCGCCATGAGGAAATCGTGATGTGTAGACGAGGCGGTGAATCACTGCAGCTGGCTGCTTAAAGTTACAATGAAAATATTTGGCGCAGAGCAGTGATTTAGAAAAAAAATGTTATTTTAATGTTTAAATGTATCGATGTCTAACCCCGATTCCACATATCTGTAAAAGCCTCACGAGAGATGTCAGACGAGTCGTGCGTAATTTCATCCCGATTTAATTCAGCTCACACATTTAGGGGAGATTTGAGGGAGACCCTCGTGCGTAAAGAAGTGTGTCAGACATACGTAGGCGTGTGCAGTGAGAGACTCCTGTAAATTAGACGCACTTTGGACACAAGACTTAAATGGCCATTTGGGATTTTTGATGGGTTTTTTTTAAAGACGTTCACTTGGAAAAAAGGAAGAAAAAAAGTCACGCCAGAAAAGAAGCTGAGAGAAAACTTGTTGTCCCCGCATGACTCCAGGAGAAACAGGTGTGGATTATGACCCGTGTACAACCCACTGCCCACCTCCACACACCCTCCTCTGCCCAAACACGATGAAGCAGAGATAATATTCCTATTAGCAACTGTGGATTTCAAAAGCAAAGTCTCTATAATTGTTAAACACCTTTCCCAAATCAAAGCACGATTGTTTTAAAAGTAGCCCATTCAAGCTAGAAATAAACGTTTCAAAGCTCTATAATTTGTCATTGGTGGCACAGGTTTAGATTTTTAAAGGAAACTGACTAAGCGGAAGAAAATGTATAGGTGGATGGACAAAAATAAATAAATAAACATACTTAAAGGAAAGGTACACCCTAAAATCATAAAGACAGTATAGTAATAATAGAAGTGTATATTTCCTTAACCAGTTGTCAAGGGATGTCTGAGAAAATATGGGCGAGTCCATTTCTATTCAACACCAGAGAGCATCCTTGAACAGGCAGGGTTACAGCCGGCACCTCCTACCAGGTCAATCAAGGTAATCTAGTGCTTATGAAACTGTGACATTCTTCCATTCATTCCAACTCAAGACCTTTACTGCATGGTCATACCCCTCTCACCTACACTACTTCCTGCTTGTAAGTTAAGACAATACTTCAGCTAACTTTAGATAGTTTTAACCATTTGGGGGAGGGGGGGTAGATTTAAAGACAAGTGGTTTTATCTGATTAGTCACTTGACTGGTGCCTTTTCATAATTTCAAGATTAAGAACATATGTTGCACTCAAACATACTTTTGTGGACTTTCTGAAATGCGATCAGTCCTGCGCAGCATGTCTCTAATCAAGGAGATCTATGACTCGTTGCTCATATTGATTTTTCTTTAAAGAGAACACAATATGAATATCCATATTGACCACTCTCTCATTACTTTAAAAACAGTAGCCCACCGAGATATATAATTATCACTGCACTTGAGCAAGTTAAGAAATCAGGACAATACACCCACATGAGCCGTACTACACTCAGATTTATTCTCTCTGTGATTACAAGACTTCTGGTTACTTTTTCTTCCTCTTTGAGAGAAAAGGTGCCTCAGAAATTAGAGGAGGAGAGGGAAACTTTCAGCCCTGGGCCTCAAAACTGTAACATCTCCACAGACTGCAGCCTATTACTGCTATATATACACTGTGACGTGGGGTAGAGGATAAGTTTTGGGTAAGTGAGTGTACACAGGCATATAAAATCCAGTTTCTTCATACTGCACCCCACGTGAATATGTGAACAGTGGGAGTAAGATGGGGAGGGTGAATAATTAAAAAAGTATAAATGAAGTAATTTCCCACTAATTCCCTTCCATAACCTTGCGCTCCTTCTCATTACAATGCCACACACATACACACACTGCT
The DNA here is from genome assembly GCA_015052665.1 of Apistogramma diplotaenia. Taxonomy (NCBI): domain Eukaryota; kingdom Metazoa; phylum Chordata; class Actinopteri; order Cichliformes; family Cichlidae; genus Apistogramma; species Apistogramma diplotaenia. The sequence continues at coordinate 25,319 of VOQJ01023690.1, read as the reverse complement.
ATGGTATCACAACTTCGTTCTCATCTTTTCAACATTTACAATTATATCCTGATTGTTTCAAATTGCATTCTGGGTGAAGTGAACGTTTTCTGCATGTTAACCTTCTATCAGCCGCTTCTATATCTCACATCAAGCGATCAGTCCACAGACTTCTCACTCGTATCTTGAAACGTGATCATAAATCGGGACGCAGATCATTTCCTCCTCAAATCTCTTATCTGTTCGTCATGCCCAGTTGTTGGCTGTCTTTCTATCTCCTCATCTGTATTCCAACCGGAGAATGCAGTCAGATAAGAGAGAAAGAAATAATAAAAAAAAAAGCCTTATCCATCCCTCCCTTGCTCTCCTTTTCTCTCCTCACAACCGCCTACCTTCCCTTCCCACCTCCCCTTCTCCCATTCTGACTCATACTGAAATCCCAGTGAGCATCCTCGCTCCCCTCCACCCCAACCCCTCCGCTCTCATTTGTGTTTTCTCTCCCTTTGATTGCCAAGCCGGCTCGAATGCAATGAGCAGGGCAAGAGAGAATGAGCAAATGAAAATGATAGAGAAGGACTGTAGAGATGGAGACGGGGAGAGAGAGAGCTGCCAAACGTGCCTGTAATGAGGATTCTGTCAAAGGAAAGCTGGGGAGGAGGAGAGTGTTTGTAGCAGGGTGGGTGTATGTGTATGTGTCAGAGTGAGATGGAGGTTTGGAAGGAGTGGGTGTTTATTAGTGAAACCCCTCTCGCCCCCACATCTTTCCTTCCACATCTCCTTGCCTACAAGATTTGTGAGATCACAAAGCCACACTCGCGCACAGTGGCAACTCCACATCCACCCACTCTTACACACACATGTGCGCACCTAAGCAGAGATACGTAGCGTGAACCCATTCCTACTCAGAAACTTTGAAAATTTCGATTTTTTTTTTTGTTTAGTTTTAAATATTGAGTGAATCAGAGGAAGTAATATGCAGATGATTAAATGGCCCCAGCAAACTCAGCTAACCTGATATAGCACAGCAAGGTCATTCCCATGATTTTATTCCATGTACTGAGCGTGTGGGACAAACATGCCCAGGAGTGATCAGTTCACAAAAGTCGCATGCCATCTCTTTTCATCAGCTGCAACGCTGACAGTGACTCACACGAAACTTCCCAATAAGACGCCACAGTCATATGCTGAATGTAATTAATGTGCAGTGCGAGCTGTGTGTATGTGGGGGCAGCCGTGTGTGTGTGTCAAAGGGGAGTGTCAGTGCTAGAGTTGGGCCTGATTTAGACTTCTGCATCGGGTCTTTGCAGGGGCCCACGTACGTAACCGGAAGTCAACTCTGAACCCTACGCAGTAACCTGACGTGCACCTCTTGAGAAATGTAACTACCTGTCAGGCTGATACACCACCCCCAAGGATTGTGATTACTGTGACATATTGTGATACGTAGGCACCCTGCAAAGACCCAACGGGCCTTAGAGTGCATCTGTTTACACAGAGATGACTGGAATTTTATGGTTAGGTCACAGGGAATATTTTAGGTGGCATTTGATTCTATATGCATCAAATATTACACTATGTCCTCATGTCATGCTTCACCATCCATTTTAATTGACTGTGTTTACCTATAGAATATTCTTCCCATGTAGACAGGTACAAGTGATGCTAAATGGCAGCTCTATGATAGCGGAGCCTAATCGTGATCACAGACTGTGGCTGCAGTCAAGCATTGCTCAAAAGCACCCAACCAACAGCAATCCCGAACAAATTTTCAAAAGAACAAGACCAGCACACAATAAATCTAATTATTAGTTTTCATTTGAGGTCAAAGTTTGGTCACTAATATCATTCAGGGCTTGACTGTTTCACTCAACTACAGCGAAGAACTGGGCCAGGCTAATACAGACAGCAGACAGTGTGCAATAAAGGATTAAGAAGCGGTGTTCTTTGAGGTATGAAATATGATTAACATTTTTAATAAAACTTTGATCGAATGAGGTCATGAAATCCAGTCAGTGGTGTTTCCTGCTTCAATCTGTGTTACACCCTGCCTCGGATTTCTTTGTTTAAAATTCTCTGTCTTCTCTTTGGCTGCTCTGTTGACACATCACTCCATGTACTCATATTGTCTATTCACTCATCACTCCCCCATCACTCCTTCTATTTCTTTTTGTGAATTATACATTTTTAAAAAATGGTTGAAATGGATAGTCTCCAAACATCTAGTGCCAGCAAATATGCGTCACACAAGCCTCTGGCCCAGTCTGTCTTTCTCTGTGTTTTCCTGTCTGTCTCTTCTACACATCACTTCTTTCATTTCTGTCTCTCTCACTACTCGAGATGTGGGTCCCATCGCAGTTGCCTCACTTTCATCCTCCAGCCATTTTTATTCTCTTTTATTTGGACCCCAGTTTTCAGACCCAGCATTTTAATTCTGCTCAACACAATGTTCTACTCCCACTGAGTGTATTCCCCCATCTGTCCTCCTCCCTTTCCACTCCAGTCATCTCTAAAAGTCATCTCCTCCCACCTTCCAGAGTCCCAGTGGGGGGTTGGGGGGGTAGCAGAGAAAGAGAGAAGCAGAAAATGAGAGGGAGAGAAAAATGAGATGGGGGCAGAAAAGATCGACACTTGATTGGGCTGGAGAAACTCCCTGGTGTCAGAAATTCACCTGCAAAAACTCCCAGCTTCCCCCGCTTTTCTCATCTGTATTCATGGTCTTTCCTCCCCCTGTTCTCTCCTCTCCTGCATCATGCCTCCTCACCTCTCTCCCTCTTTCTCTTGTCTGCCTCTCTCACAACCTCCCTGCCTCCCTCTCTCTGTCCTTCTGTGTCTCTTGTCATCCTGCATTGCTCCACCTGCACTGTGGTGCAGCACTGACAATCAAAACTCTGCACACATACGCATACACGACGGGCACACAGGCACCCACACTTACAGACTCACACATACACACACACACACACTGGGAGACACACACCCACCACTTCCGGTAGCCCCCTCCCTCTCTCACATCTTTCTACTGCAGACACGAAACACTCCACAACCCCTGGTGTGCCAGTGCTTCATCAAGAGACAGTGCCAGCATTACATCACAACTGTATTCTGCATTTACACATCATTTAATACCAAATAGTAGTGAAAAATATAGAGACTTATTGATAGAAATAAGTAATAAATAAGATATTACTGATTAGTAATAAATGTGCCTTATTAATAAAAGACACTATGCAGTCAATCCATTCATTTTCTTCGTTGCCAATCAAATCCAGGGTAAACCATAGACAATCACGGGGCTAACACACAAACACAACGTCACGCTCTCATATTCGCATCTTCGGCCAATCTGGAATCACAATTAACATAACAAGCATGCCGTTGGGCTGTGGAAGAGAGCCAGACTGGCCAGAGGAAGCTCACACAGAGGCCTCAGCCACCCAGAAGGTTCGAACCATCCCGCTGTGAGGCGTGCACTGCCATGTCGTGATCAGCACTAAGAAAATAAGACAGCGCCATGAAAGTGATGGAAAATCATTTCCATAAATCAATAAAGATTACAGTTTCTTACAATATAGATTTTCTCACCCAGCCACATGCATGCTTCAGGATTTGGGTTTAAAATCAAGTGGCTAAGTTTGACAGAAGTAACTTCCTTTAATCAGGAAAGTATTTCATATTCCTGATAACTAAGCCAAAGAAGTGAGGCAGGCACCTTGGATGAATAATTTAGTGACATAAAGAAAGAAATAAAATAGATTTTGGATCAGGATTCAAAATTATGTGTAAGACACTCTAGGAAGGACAAGAGACTCTGGCCCTTTAATTTGGTGTTGCTAGGGAAATGAAGCTGTTTACTCTAGCATCAACCACACAGATGATGTCTGCTTAAAACTGTACACATACCACCTCATATGTGGATGCATGACCCCACACGCACCCACATGCGCTCACACACACACACAGTCCCCTCCAAACCCTCGTGTACATTTGCTTTGGCTCGTCTATATTTTTCCCTCTTCTACACATTCCCTCATCATGCAGATTGTAAGCTCAAATCGAGAGAGAGAAGATGGTGCACCACATTCATATAAATTTCTACACAGTAGGAGTTTGCTGTTGGGCCCATCTGAAACACTGGACTAAAGGACAGATGAGCTAAAAAAATGAAAATATATAATCAATCCTGACATCTGGTGGTCATACATGAAAGTACTGTGCTGCCATGTATATTTGGTGTTACGTACGATGCATACGTCTGTAGAGAAAATCTGTTTCTTTATATAACGTGTTGACCATTTCGTCCCTTCCCCACAGGCCTCATATGTAGGTCAAAGCCTACGTAAAATTTACATCAGAATGACTTCTTTAAAAATGTAACACAAGCTGTTTATTTAAAACCAATATATACATAGAGAGATTTAAACAATGAATAATTTTAACTTTCCAGTTGGAACTTTCCATGTGGAATGATAATGAGGGTCGCAATTGCAGCAGTTGAGTATTATCATTCGTTAATATTATTATTTATTAACAGTCGCCCATATTAAAGGAGCATGTGTTCCTGCATTCATATTAATCTGCTATAACACAATAATTTCCACTATAAAAGGCAGCACTATACACTGAACACATATGATTTATAAGTTATATAATAATTTAAAGTGTGGAGAAAACCACTTATTAATGCTGTAATGGTCAAATTTATGTTTATATTATATAATATTATTTTTACATTTATTTATGCAAAACTAAAGGCAAAATAGATTTAAGAGCTCAAACAAGCAAATGAAAAATATAGTGACGTAAAAATAAGAATTTCCCATTAAAGTACGGGATAAGCGGAAGAAAATGGATGGATGAACGGATGGTTTGTATGCACACATTAATCTGGCCGTGAAGGAACCGTACTTCTGCTAGAGCGTCGCCCGGGTCAGATAATTTGAGCCGGCGGGGCCACCGTACTTGTTGTGTTTGTTAGAGTGAAAGCAAAGATGGCGGCGGAACTGGACAGAGTGCGAATCTCAGCTGCGGAACTCCGAGCTGACGCGTCGAATTCAGTCAACATTGCTGACTGTCAGAAAGGTGAGAGGAAGTTCATCGGGTAATTGGAAAGAATAAATTGCTGGGAAAGTCAGTAAATTCAAATGAAAAAGTGTCCCGAGTTACCTGAAAGTGGCCGACGGAGTTACCAAGTTTGGAACTAGCTAATGTTGTTAGCTAGCTAGCTGTGTGCAGGTCCACTCCGTAGTCCCGCGCGGTCTGTTTTAAACGACCCTTCAGCAAGCCGCTCCTCATAGTCTGGTCACGATTTAGTAACTCTGTTTTAAATGTTCATTATTCTCTATCTCGCTGTTACTGTCTACAATGAAAGTACATCACGCATGTTTTAATGTATAAATGAGGCGGCTATTCTGCTGTTATGGTTAAGTTAAATGTTAGTTAACAGAATCCGCGAAGTATTTTAACCTTAACCTTAAACTTGCACCTTGCAGTAATTAATAAAGAAGTCAAGAGTGATGTGGATTTCTTAGTCTGTAGGAAGTTTTTCACATTTAATTATAGCTGCTCATTTCCGCTAATTTCTGCACGGCGGTTTCAGTTTGATGAACGCTATGAACAGGTGGCTTTGTGATATAGTTGGTTTCACCAGCATACCGGCCGATAGCAGCCTACAAGATAACGTTCACGATTGTAGTTGTCAATGTTTCTCTCTCAATTTTGCACTGCTTGAATGTTCAAAGATAGTGTAATAAGAACCTTAACGAGTTAACTAAAGTTTTGTTTGTTTGTTTGGCATAATAGAAATATAAGTATTTTCTCAGGCTAAAGGGAGAATAATTGACATCAAAACAAAATATCCATCCGTCTATTATCCAAGTCAGAGTCGCGGTTGGACTAGAGCTTATCCCAGCTGGCATAGGGCGTGCGGCGGGGTACTCTCTGGACTCGTGGTCAGCCTGTCGCTATTGTATTTCTGCTCATAACTGAACAATCCCTAATTTAAAATAACAAACTCGTAACTAAACACAACAGGGCTGAATATGCCTTTAAAAATGTGTTTATAGGAAAAATATTAACTGATAATTGCTGCTTGTTAAATGTGAAATATTAACTAAAAAAAGGGAGGGCAAAATGAGCCTTTGAGGTCAGTTTCTGATTATTCAACTAGTGGGAGAAGTTTGCATTAAATGTTTTATGGGGCAAAGGTTAGTTTTATTTTCAGTGGCTGTTTGGTAAGGGTTACGCAACAAAAGAGAGACTTATTTAGGATGAAAGATCATCGTTTGGGTTAAAATGGATCCTTTCTGAAACTATTCTTCCAACTAATTTCATGGTTGTAATTACCATTCAGGAATACACACCTTTTTCCTTACGACCAGTGGTTGCCAGATGGCCACAGACATACAGGACTACAGACTAGTCAGCGGCCATTTGTTGCAACAGAAATCTCCTTGTGATTGCTTTGGTTGCTTGCAGGTTTTCAAGTTTCACTACAGCTTGGAGAAAAAAATGTCAGGTGATTGCTGCAATGTGCTGGACACCAAAGCAGTCACAACGAGGTTTTTTGGTGTAGGCTTGTAGACCCATTACTTTGAGATCTTTTACAATATTGCACACAACATTAGCTGTGTGTTTTGTTTTGTTTTGGTTTAGACACTCCTTTGACGTTGTAACCATTACAGTGGATTACAGTCCAGAAAATGTCATCTTAATTGATATTTTTGTCTTTTTTCTTTTTTTTTTTAGAGGAACAACATGAGCATCACACACACAAGCAGCATAGGAGGCGTGAAGGAAAACGTCCTGATCTGCAGCGCTACCAGCCAACTTCTGGACATGGACGACGTCATCACGACAGCGAGGGAGAAATTGGTCAAAGCGATCCCCTAGCTGCTGATTCACATGAGCATGATCAGCCATACCAGAGTGAAAGAAAAGGTGTGCCTGAAAATGTTTTGGAGCGACAAGGGCGCACAGATGGTGGGACAGGTACCAATGAAAGAGATGACAGGATGAGAGGTGATGGCGCTAACAGTCAAAACTGTAGAAAGGGGAGACATGTGCAGGATAAAACAGATGCAAATGATGAAAAATCATTTGTTGAAAAGGAACATTTAGAACCTGAAGGTGTGGCTAAACAGGCAAAGAAGACCCGTAAACCTGACCGAGAATTTTATCAACCTGGGAGTAGACGAAGCATCCAAGGAAAGGACAGTGGAGCTGGAAGAGAGCAGGATAAACCTCCCCCTAGGAAGCCTGACCAAAAACCTGAGCCACAGTCCCAGCTAAATACAGGACTAAATGAAGTGGACAAAAAAACATCCATACAGAAGCAGGGTGGAAAAGATAAAAGAGCAAAAGGCACACAAGAGACTGTAAAGTCGTCTAATTCCAATGAGGCAAGTAGAAAGCAAGAAAGCCAAGATGTGGAAACACCTGAATTGCCCATTAATGCTTCAGTGGAGAAAATTACTAGCAAAATTGAAAAACTCAACATACAAGAAAAGGTTAAAGTTGGATGTGCAGGTCAAGATGTTGGGGAACTAAATTGCAAGGCAAGGGAAACGGTTGACAAGAAAAGGCAAGGTCAAGGTTCAGGAACAAAAGATGAGGAAGAAAAGTCAGAGAAGAAGAGAGAAAGGGGAAACCGAAGAAGAAGAGGAGTGGAGAAGGAAAAGGACAAGAATCAGGATTCCAGAAGAGAAAATGAGCTAGGCGATCAGGGCAAGAACAATCAAGGGAAAACTGAGAGGGAAAAAGACAAGAGACCTGTAGAAGCAGGTGGGAAAAAAATGGATAAAGCAGACCAAACACACCAAAGTAAAAGAAGAGAGAACCGCAGGGAAAACCGAAGCGGTGGAAGCAACAACAGCAGATCCAGAGATGCCGAGAAAGATGCCAAGGCAGAAAAAAGGGTAGACAGGGCCGTGGAAGGAGGTGACAGAAATCGATCCAATGCGAATGTCACAACGGCAACCTCAAAACGCTATTCCAAATCAGATATTCGGCGTTCACGGAATCGAACTTACAGCAGTAGCTCAGCCAGCAGCGTGACCAGCCTGGATTATCCTGGACTGGGAAAAGATACGGAGAATACAAAGTGGTCACATTCTAGGCACAATAACAAAGAGGGAATGATTGTTGGTGGAGAAGAACAAAGGCGTCATTTAAAAAGTTGGACAACGAATGAGGAATCGTCTACAGAATCTCTGGAAGGAAGTGAGATGAGCGACAGAGCAGAAGATAGGAGGAGGAAAAGAAGAGGTGGTGACGGCCAGTTAACTAGAGAGCGACAGAGAGGAGAACGGAACAGACAAAAGGCAAGCAAAGATGGGGCTCGGGGAATCCTGAAGGTCTCTCTGGAAAAAAAGTCAGACACCTTGTCGCATAGTGGGGAAGCACAACATCGCAAAGAAAGCCTTGTTCCTCGTGGCCGAGGTGGGGGTATCCTAGTGCTTCCAGCACGCACAGACATCTCGAATTCACCTGAAGTGGGGCAGAGGCTTCTTTTTGGTGGAATCAGAGGTGGGGCAGCTGGCAGGAGTAGGGGAGGCCGAGGAGGAGGAGCAAGACGACTCTGGGATCCAAATAACCCCGACCAGAAACCTGCTCTTACCAGCAATCAGCCCTCCCATCATTCGTCTCTCCAACAGCCTGTGTATCTTCAGACAGGCAGTGGATATGGACAGCTTCATTTTCTGGACACAGATGATGAGATAGCAGGGAGTCCGCCGGTCCCACAGGGTGAACGCTTTCGATCTCAGCAGGCTTCTGCCATGGCCTACTACAAATTCCAAAACTCTGATAACCCGTATTGCTACCCTATGCCTACCAACAGCCCACAGAATCCTAACACCCCTCAGCGCTATCCATACCCTTATCATATGGGATCCTACCAAATGACTCACCCTAACAGTGTGTACCCAAGCCCTGGTGTGGGTCAGTTCTGTGGGAATTATAGGGGAACAAGTTATTCCCTGCCAAGTGCAGGAGGTGGTGTGACGTTTGAAGAGGTAGAGCAACAAGCCAGGGGGGAGCTGGTGAGGATGCTGAGGGCTGCAGATGCACAGGAGCTGCAGCTCAGTAACTTGCTGTCCCGTGATCGAGTGAGTGCTGATGGACTGGATCGCATGGCCCAGCTCAGGTAAGTATTCAGGGAAAAAGTTTACCATTTTTCTGTGTGGGTGTTTTGTTTTTATTTTATTTTATTAATGGTTTACTGTCTTATGCCAGTTGTCTGTCAGTGACTGTTTTGTTTTTTTAAAGGGCGGAGCTTCTGGGGATATATGAGCAGGTCATCCTGACAGACATAGAGTTCTCAGATTCTCAGAACGTGGATCAGGCCTTGTGGAAAAACGTTTTTTATCAGGTCATAGAGCGTTTCCGGCAACTACTCAAAGAACCCACCTATGACAACACCCCTCATATCAGAAACAAGCTCCTCACACTACTTGATGAGGTAAGGAATGTGTAGGAAGTTTAGAAAGGAAAATGTTTCCTAATAAATATATCTAAGAATCACTTTTCTGCCTATATGGTACTGATTTTAGGTACATTCAAACTGGTAAACCCAAAGTTAGCCTGACTGTGTATCACTAGATGATGTGCATTATACGTTGCCTAAATTGGGGATAAATGTGTTTCTTGTAGAAAAAAATCATTTTTGTTGTTCCTTCACAGGATTTTTTAAAAATGAGAGCAGTGTGTAAAGATTGTGTCCATGATTCAAAATGAATAACCACCACCCCTCCCCCCCCCCACCCGATTGTCTGTGTTTTACAGGGAGAATCATTCTTTGATGCACTACTTCAGAAGCTGCAGACAGTGTATCAGTTTAAGTTGGAGGAATACATGGATGGTATGGCTATCAGGGCTCGGCCATTACGCAAAACGGTACAGAACCACTCCTTTTAGTTGTGTGTGCGTGTGTGCGTGTGTGTGTGTGTGCGTGCGTGCGTGCGCTTTTCATGTTCAAAGTTTTACTTAATTCTAAATGAGTGTCCACTGTGCATGAAACAATCCAGTAAGTCACCTCGTAATAAGTTAAAATAGTTAGATTTTTTTGTTAGAACGTTGACTCCAGTTATTTCTTAACTTTTTATGTAGTGAATACTTGTTTTTCAGGTGAAGTATGCACTTATTAGTGCTCAGCGCTGTATGATTTGTCAGGGTGACATAGCACGTTATCGGGAACAAGCCAGTGACTCTGCCAACTATGGCAAGGCTCGCAGGTATGCTTCAATTTGAGCTTTCTCTTGGCATTGTAAAATCTCTTACAAACTTTCAGGAGTGTGGGATCTGTACTGATGTTCAAATTTGAATTTGACTAAGTGAGTAGACTGAAATTTGAGTCCAAGAATGAGGATTTTTTTTGCAGTGCTGTTTTATACTGGTTTTCCCTCAGGCAGCAAAGTCCAAATATCTGAATATTTCTGGTGTACTTGCCAGATATGTTGCTGGAGGAGTGGGTGCTCCTGCTCACTACAATATAATACACCAGCTCAGTCCTTGACTTCTTTGGCTTTTTCAGATACTTGACAACTTTCTACCTGCAAATAACAGATTATGAGAAAACTTTGTGGTGAAAATGTTCACCACAAAGTTTCTTTGGTGGTATCTCATAACTACCTGCTTACCTTTCCTCAGCTGGTATCTGAAGGCCCAGCAGATTGCCCCGAAAAATGGACGACCATACAACCAGCTGGCCCTGCTGGCGGTGTATACAGTAAGTGATACAGTACAAGTATTTGGAAACTTGACCTTTTCTTCTTTAAGCTCTGTGCTTTAGCACATTTCTGCCTCCCTTCTCTTACCTTTGTCTCTGTCTTGCCTGCAGAAGCGGAAGTTGGACGCTGTGTATTATTACATGCGCAGCTTGGCAGCTTCTAATCCCATTCTGACTGCAAAGGAGAGCCTCATGAGTCTTTTTGAGGAAGCTAAGCGTAAGGTCAGACGCACACGTCAGTCATTAACTTGCATCAGATTACAAAAAAATACATTTGAGATCACCTCACTTGCAATCATAAAGTAACAGCTGAGATTTGTAAGCATTAATGTCAGAGGAAACGGGATGACCAAAATTAATAACAGGAGTAAGATCTCAAGAGCTTAATTTGACAAGAACTGTGTATCCTGTAGGGATTCATGCATAATTATGTTACCAGTGCTCGTCTCAGAGTGGTACCATGACTCGCCTAGTGGGAGCCTGCAATAAATTTGTTTAATAAATTGATTTATGAAAAAATCAGGACTTCAGACACAGCAAGTGTTTCTAGTTAATAGACTTTTTAACATTTTTTCTAAAGGCAGAGCAGCTTGAGCGAAGGAGGACGCAGGAGGATGAAGGAGGCTCCAGGGGTCCAGCAGTAAGAGGAAGAGGAAGAAGAGAAGAGGGAGCACGTGTGGAGATCTGGATTCGTCCCAGTGGGCAGACAGCAACCCCTGCGTCTCAGAGAGGAGGTAGTGAGTCCAGCAGAGATTCTGAACAGGACGGAGAGCTCGGCAGTCTCAGCGCTGCTGACGTAAGTCTGCGTCTGTTCCTTTCCACGTAAACTCAGACACATCTGTTTCTCTGTGCGCTCGTTTTAACTTGTGACTTTGGGTTTCTTTCATTTAAAAAGTGTCAGCAGACGTCTCCCACAGTATTCAGAATTGGGTGAAGTTTTTCCTCTAATTTCCCCTCATAGTTTTTATTAATTCATTTTGGCTCTCATTTATTTGTTGTTGTCAGCTGGTTTTCTTTGTTCTTTTCTTTTTAATTCCTAGGATGTCATTCAGTTGACTAATCTGTCATTTTCATTTCTGTACTTGCACTGAATCATGTTTTTAACCCTCTTTATCGTTTTTGACCCCTCGGCCTTTTAGGCTGAGGACTTAACACGAAAAATCAAGAACTATGTCAGCTGGGATTTTCAAATTGAAACCACAGATGCATCAACTAAAAATCTCAGAGAGATTTGAATGATGGCTCAGATCTCAAACAATTGAATATTAGAAATTAAATTTTTACTTTTTAAATTTAGGGCTGCAGCTATTGATTGTTCTAATAACTGAATGTGGCATCAATTATTGCATTGATTAATAAATACCTTTACAAATGAGCAATAATAAATATTCAAATGGGGGAAAACACAGTTCTATTAAAACGAGCTGCTCATTGGTTTCCATTTTAGGAATTTGTGTTTTTAATTAACTGCAGACAGCATCTGTCAAAAAAAGTTAAAGCCTTTCAGAGTAATTCAGAGTGTGTTTGATCAGACGTCTCAGCTGTGATCTGCTCAGCGTTAACCAGCTGTTCACTGCAACTAAGGGCAGGTAACAGGTGCACCAGTGGCGATTACCCACTGTTAAAGGGTTCATTTATATTTTTATTCATTTAAATCAGCAAAATGTTTATATAAATATGGTCTTGCAGACCCCACGTCCCCCTTTAGGCTCACTCCTGCTTGCTGCAGGTATCACTGTCATATAAAGCAGGATGGCTGCTGTCAGCCTTCAGCGAGCTGCCTGATTAAAGCACGGTGTCAGACTAAGTTAACAGCTTTACTGTAGACTTTTCTCCGTGTAAAACACACGGCGGTAGACGGAGCAGTTACAAAGTTCTCTCTGCTTGATGTTGAAGCTTGTTAATCCGGTGGTTTGATGCACTCCTCCGGCTGTTTCTCAGTAAAGGTTTTAATGATGATTACAGGAATTAGTGCTGCTATTTTGGATCCTAGAAATGTTTTTTCACTCCACCTGAGCTCACCATCTTCAGAACAGCTCCACCTCTTTGCTCTTGGCCGTGTGTGTGACAGATTCTTGGATAACAGAGGAGCAGCCTTTTTCTGGTACCAGTCTTGGAGACGCTGTCTGATTCCTCAGAACGTTTAAAGGTGGCCATAAATTGGGAACGATCTCACCTAGGATGTTCAAATTTACATCTAGTAAAAAAAGAGTTTGAATCTCAGTGACCTTGACCTGAAGGTAAAGGTCAGAGGTCAGATTTTCTTAAGATCTTGTGAATGCAATAAATTGAGAACGATATGACCTTGAATGTAGATTCAAGCTGGACCCAACAAACTTCACACACTTGTTCACTGACTTTACTTATCGTCTTTGTGCTGCTTTTCATATTCGTCAGTGGACCCTGCTGAGAGAGGCATGTACATCCTCTTTGCTGCCTCTTAGTCCGCTTCCTCCTAACCGCATTATTCAAGATGCCATGTGCGTTTAAATGTTGACGTCATTTCTCCTTGTGCATTGTCACTGGATGAAAATGTGTTTTCTTGTCGTGTCATTTCTTGGTACTGGAGGATCAGTAGCTAAATAAAACTGTTGCACAAACATTAGTAACCCCCCCCATTTCCGGCCTTGTCTTTTTTTCTGCAGCTCAATAAGAGATTCATTCTGAGTTTCCTGCATGCACATGGAAAGCTCTTTACTAAAGTGGGGTGAGTAATGTCTAATGTTTTCCAGCTCTCATGTTCATGGACTAAATATTTGGGATGATGATGATGATGATGATGATGATGATGGTTATGATCTAAAAAAATAGCAGTTGTGGCTAACCAAAGAAAATGTGCTTGACTAAAATGGTATCTATATTAACTAAATCGACTGCAGTGCACTGAGCGCACTGTCTGCAGTGTCATTAACTTTAGTTAGTATTTGTAGCAAATTAAATGATTTCAACTTATTTTTTAATGCAAAAACACATACAGATGACGTCCAAAAGTAGAATTATATCAGCAGGCAATCACTATTAAGGAATAATGCCAATGACCCTCTTGATCTGAGAAATAAATTGGTCACCGTTTTGAAAAACAGGATGTAGCTGCTGCCTTTGGCAGAGCTGTTGCTGTTTCTGCCATTTAAAATGATTATTACTGAAATACATCAGTTTTTTCACACTCAAAGCCTCAAGTGATACATAAGATGAGATGGACTTTATTTAGCCCAGAAGCTCCGGCATTGTTGTTGCAGTGGCCAGAACATCAAACACAAGTCATAACGAAACATCTCTAAAGTAGAATAATTATATCAGTGAATAAAAACACAGTATAAAGTAATCTCATTAAGGTAAATAGAAAAAATAAAGGTTTGCATATAACTGAGTGGTTTTATTAAGTAAAATAAAATGGCTTAAATAGAAGAAATCAAACACAGTGCATTGAAAGACAAACACAACAAATGTCAGATGACATCAGAGTGGCTCAGTGTACAGAGGATGTTGGGTGCTGTGACAGCACAGGATTGAAATAAACTATTAGTATGAGAGAACAGATGCGTCGTAACGTAGATGATAACGCAGTGTCATTTAAGCTGTGAAATGCAAACTACTGAATACCACTCTATACCGAAAACTGTATTTTTATTTTTTGCCTCTGTGCCCGTTACATTTTAGAAATGTGTGTCTTATTTTTACAGCATGGAGTCATTTCCTGGAGCGGCGAGCCGTGTTCTGCAGGAGTTCAAGACGTTGCTCCAGCATGGCCCGCACCTGCTGGGAAGTACACACATGCTGCAGATCATCACCATCAATATGTTTGCCATACACAATGCCAACAGCAAAGGTAATATCATTTTCATATGGCACATTATTTTGTATTAGCACTTTAGGTTTATTTTCAGTGTTGTTGGCAAAAATTAGTTTTATTCACATGTTGACAGACATTGATGAATTACTGTTTGAAATTCTCTGTCAGGTGAAGAAGGAGAAGTGCGATCTGTCCTACAGGAGCAGAGCACTGCCCTCGGCCTCGGCATGTTTGCTCTGCTGGTGCAGCGCTGTACAGAGCTGCTTCGAGAGATTCCTGCAGGTGTGTACTCACTAACGCCCACAGGCTTTTCATCATTTTTTTGCAGTTTAGCCACGATGCTTGGCTGAACTGCAGAATATGCAGTGTCATATTTTGAATTTAAGGTTAACATTAGCATTAACATCTGTAATGGGTAAACAAAGACTGGATTACTGTACACTCCACAGAGCATAGATGGAGATTATTCATATTTAGCAGGTAAATACTGCATTCAGATTCATAGATTTTCTTTGATTTTTAGCAGTAATGTAAAGAATAATTTAATGGAAAATTTTAATCATTATATGGTTTTAGAATGGAATGTTTTTTTGGGTTTTTTTTTTGTCTTTTTGGACTTTCACTTTTAGTGCTGTCATAATGTAATCGCATTAAATTTTACAGTTGTGATTAACATTTTGTGAATTTTAAGTTTTTTCTTTTGTAAATACTGTTAATCAGTTCAAAAACTTTCTCTTTAGAACCAGTCCCAATGACAGATGGAGAGGAGGAGGGTAAAGCGGAGGAGATGGAGGGTCTTGTGAGAGTCTCTGCCTTCCCACTGGACCTAAGAGAAATGCTGCCAAGTATCAAAGTGTGGTCTGACTGGATGCTGGGACACCCAGACCAGTGGAATCCACCACCCTGCAGTATAGAGTGAGAACTGTAACCTACAATAACCACTTTATTTCACCACTTGGCAGCAGCAGAACGCGTTGCTGACTATTAACTTATTTATACATCAGGATGAGCACCATTCAAGTCATGTTTCTGTCTATCCAGCAAATATATTTAGTTGCTAAATGCTCCACTCTGTAAACCATCTAGTTACTAACTATCTGTAGTTTGTTAATGAGCAGGTAGTATACTGCAGCTTTTGGCTGCCTGTATAGCAGAAAAAGCTTGTACCCCCCTTTTTGGCAGTAGTGCATTACATCCAGTTAGGCACTGGTGGAAATTGGGGAAGGTATACACTTATTTTCCGCTTCATTAGGTACACCTTGCTAGTACTGGCCCGGACTCCTTTTGTCTTCAGAGTTATTTTAATTCTTTGTGGCACAGATTCAACAAACATATTGACATGATGGCATCACACGGTTGCTGCAGATTTGTGAGCTGTACATCCTTGATGTGACCAGCATCAACTCTTAATACAAGGAAGGATAGATCCCTGCTTTCATGTTGTTTATGCTCAGTTCTGACCCTACCATCCCAGTGTTGCAGCAGAAATCGAGACTGATCAGTCCGTGCAAACTGTAGCCCAGTTTCTTGTTAGCTGCCAGCAGCTGAACTGGTGTGGTCATCTGCTGCTGTGGCCCTTCTGTTTCAGTGCTC
The DNA here is from genome assembly GCA_015052665.1 of Apistogramma diplotaenia. Taxonomy (NCBI): domain Eukaryota; kingdom Metazoa; phylum Chordata; class Actinopteri; order Cichliformes; family Cichlidae; genus Apistogramma; species Apistogramma diplotaenia. The sequence goes on along the minus strand of VOQJ01023690.1, from coordinate 9,231 downwards.
CACATGTGCATTAAGAGAAACTCCTCTGCATACCTTGGTTGTAGCAAGTGTCGGTTTTTGTTTTGTTTTTGACTGCTTTGAAGCAGTCCACCCATTCTCCTGACCTGTGGTGTTGTTGTCACCATTTCTGCCTTATGCAACGTATTGCCGCCATGTTGACTGATTAGATATTTGATCTGTAGATATTTTATTTTTCAGAAAGCGCTTCACTCCTCACCCTCAGTCTTGATTTTTCTTTTTTCCATTAAAGTTGCAGTCCTGATGCCTGGCAGTGCCTGGCTGACCTGTGCAATGTGCTAGCACGTGTCGACCATGGAGAAGTGCCCCTGTACAAAGTTGACAGTGACGAAGGAGAGGGAGATGAGGAGTTGGCACTGCTTCAGTTGAAAGAAGACAGGCTGCTTGCTGGGTTTGTACCTTTGCTGGCTGCACCACAGGAGCCATGTTACACAGACAGACACACTGACACGGTGAGTGGAAAGGAAATCTGTGCGTCAGGATATCGAAACTTACATGCTTGAGTGTATGTTGAATTATTGAATGTTGCACTGTTTAGACTTGTATTTTCTATAGAGTGCCACGTTTTGTATTTACCTCATCATCATCATCGTGCTTCTTTTTGTCATGTGCATAAACCCCACCCCTCTTCCCTCAGGCCATAGCAGCAGATTGCAAGAGAGTGACTGTGCTGAAGTACTTTCTGGAGGCTTTGTGTGGACAGGAAGAGCCTTTGTTGGCTTTCAAGGGAGGCAAATATGTCTCTGTGGCGAGTCCTCCTGCTCCTAACCACTCAGATACAAGAAGCAGGAAGGATTCTTTAACAGAAAAAGAGGTGACTTTCTTCTCCTACACTTCCTCCAATAACCCTTCCACTTCTGAGTGCTGTCCTTTCAGGCTTTTACCTATAATTAATGTAAACACTAAATCTCTAGAGGCTGTTGGAACAGGAGGCACACATGATCATCTCTGTATCTGTTCAACAGGGAGATGATGTCATACTCGAGGCAGAGTCTTCCTTCTCTGCATCAGAGGAAGAGGAGGATGTCGAGGACGCCGGAGACAGCGAGAATGACATCAGACAGCTCAAAGCACGACGCCATGCACTCGCCAACAAACTGGCACAGCAACAAAAGCGAAGGGATAAAATCCAGGCAGGCTTTTGCAGACCAGCATGATACAGTCTGAAGTTGTGGCTGAGTTTGCTCTCATGTAAAACTCTAATGTTTTTGTTGCAGGAGGTGCTGCAGACAGGTGGGCAGTTGGAGCTTGAAGTGAGGCCTCTCTTTCTGGTTCCAGATACCAATGGCTTTATTGATCATTTGGCTGGACTGAAGAAACTGCTTCACTGTGGAACATACATAATAGTTGTGCCACTCATCGGTAAGCCTGACAAACACAGGAGTGGAGATTGTAGTTCAGCGGCACGTTTGAAATGATACAAAATCAACATGGATCAGCATTTCCATGTAGAAATCCTATGTATACTCATGGCACGGTCTGTTTTCCCTCTGTCAGTGATTACCGAGTTGGATGGCTTGGCTAAAGGCCAGGACAGCTTTGGTGGAGGAGTGGAGTCAGGGGGGCGCAACTACAGTGCCAGTGCAGCCCATGTGAGGGCTGTGCAGGAGAAAGCTCGGATGGCGGTGGCTTTCTTAGAAAAAGGATTCGAGGCCAGGGAGCCGTGCCTCAGAGCCCTGACGAGCAGAGGAAATCCTCTCGAGTCTATTGCCTTCCGCAGCGAGGACATGTCCGGGCAGCAGGTGGGAACCCAAATTAAATACAGAAAAAAGAAGCCTGTTTCTTTTGCTTGGAAGCAGTTGTTGGTTTCTTGCATCAACTATATCTGCTGATTAAATAGTCTCTTCTTTTTCAGGGTAACAATGATGACATTATTCTGTCCTGCTGTCTTCACTACTGCAAAGACAAGGCAAAAGATTTCATGCCTCATCAAAGAAGTATGTTAGCATTACCTGCCGTGCCGCGCTCCATTTGACTGTTCATATTTCCTCACTTTCATGCAAACACTTTGCTTAATTTTGATGTATTTAAAAGACTGTATTTCTTCTTCTTCTTTGTCTTTCTGCTTCAAAACAACAGATGGGACCGTGAGGCTCCAGAGAGAAGTGGTGCTCCTCACAGACGACCGCAACCTGCGTGTCAAAGCTTTGACTCGTAACGTGCCTGTGCGAGACATCCCTTCTTTCCTCAGCTGGGCCAAAGTGGGCTGAACCAGAGTAAGCCTAAATCCAAGGAACCCAACTGCTGAAGCCTGCTTGTCAGTCAGCCAAGAGAGAAGACACACTTGAGCAGAGGAAGTTAACAGGGGAGAGGAAATGATAAAGCAAAGAACCACGTCTTACAAAAACAAGCAAATGTAGAGCGATGAGAGTGGTTTCAATGAGCTTTTCCCCCCTTGTGACTGTATGTGTGTGTGTGTATGTGTTAAGATCAGTGAGCTTCCCTAGAGAGAGGCAGGAAAGACTCAGGAAGGCTGTAGAGGAAGAAGGGAAAATGGAGAGATTTGATTTGTAGGTTGCCCTGTCCAGCTGCAAACCTCTGCTCCTATTTAGCGTATGCTCTCCAAGCGGTGTTAAAATTTGAATCTGATGATAGACTGAGCCAGAATGGGGGGGGGGGTGAGTGGTCATGGTCATTTAATTGATTAAAGACAGCATTACTGAAGGCCATAAAATGGCACTTACACGCCTCTCTGAGGGTCCAGGCTTAGATACGGCTTCAGCTTCACCAGCAGAGCTGAGAGAATGGCAGGAGGAGAACAGCACAGCTGGCTGGTCTGTCAACACAGTAAAAAGTGGCTGATTGTAGGTGAGCGTTAATCAAGAGCCCTCATGCAAACTCAGCACCTCCAGGAAATCACAGGCAGATACGGTATTTCCTGCTAACCCAGGAAGTGCTTCATCCCTGTTTGGTGTCTTGGCTTACACGTCCAGGAGGAGTCCAGGCTGACACAAACTTTGAGTTTGGCCGTTGAAATGAGATGTTTTTAAAAGTAAATGGCAATGTTGGCTCTGGATTTTTGTTTGTTTGTTTGTACTTTTTCTATTCAGCTCGTGTATAAAATGTTTTGTGTTCTTAAAAGCTGTAAACTCTGATAATAAAACATCTGCAAAGTTTTCCTAAAATGACACTAATTTAGCAAATCCAACTTTGATTTGGTTCTGAAAATGGGTTTGTAAATACCACAAGCATCAATTTATTGATCGTACATCAGCACAGACGGAAGTTTGTTTTATTGAAAACAAATAAGATTCTATTCTGAGATACGTTTCATAAATGTGTGTGATAGAATTTGTGCTCATACAAATATAAGGGGGCTTTAATAATGATTACTTTAGTGCCGGGGTGGGTGGGGGACAAAGGGGGAATAAATAAAAACAATCTGATATCAGAAACCAGCACCTTCCTGCTAAATTTTCATTTTATTGCTTGGAGCAGTGGATTTGTTTCCTGGTTTGAGTTGGATTTTCAATTCTAGGAACTAAGGTTTCCTTTAGCTGACATTTGGCCCTCCACGACTTAAAACAAGATGCAACCAAACATTCTCACTGGGTCAGCAAGTATTCGTAGTCTTGCTGATCCTTTTGCAAAGACTTTGCAGAGTTTTATTATTAAGTTTAATTTCTGTTCAGATGTACACGTGAGCTCATTTGTGCTGTTGAATTTGTACCAGTTTCGTTTGCAGTAGCGATCCTCTCATTACATCATTCATATAATCACTGCCCTTTCTTGTCTTCTGTGTGACCTCCCCCCCAAAAAATATATATATATATATACAAGTACACTTTTCTGACAACTGAAATACATAAACATGGGTTTCAAAATCACTCTGAAAATGTGTCAGTGCTGCTACGACACATTGTCAACAAAAATGTAACAAAAAGTCGTCTGTGCTTTTGCTTGCTATATATTGCTTTGAAAGACAGTCTGAATGCTTTATATTTTCGCTTCATCAGTCACTCATCCCAGTTCAAATCTTTTGATTTAAAATGTTCCATCACTCGTTAAGCTTTGTATATTTGTGTGAGCTCTCCAACAGGTTTGTTCATCTTTTCAGGCCTTCTGTTTTGTGCTGCTGTAGTATTAAGTGCAGTCTGTTGTCTTAAGTGGTGGTGCTGCTGTGTTTTAGTGCTGGAGCAAATGTAGATTTGTAACTCAATTTTTTTCCTTCATCATTAAAGATGTTTTAAAGCCTTTGCTTTAACCTCATTGGTGTGCAGATCAGGAATGTGGTGATGTAGAATGTGCTTTTCTTGGCCTGTCAAAACCAGGCAAAGTAACATTCAGCTAACAATGATAAACAGTGCCTCAGTTATTCAGGTCTGTCACAATGCCAGGACCCTGAAACTGAACTAAAATGCATATTATTGATTTTCTTCTATATACCAGATTTTTTTTTTATTTGTGTCAAATTATCTGCTGTAACAAAAAAGGATCTGAATTGAAGTTTTTGTGTTAATTTAACCCTCTCGGGTACACTATAATCCCCAGGCTGTGGAATACCAAAAGTTTCGCATGTGTGCCCTCGTGTGGTAGCTGACGATAGCACAGGTGGGAGTGATGGAATAACAATAAGCTTTATGCATTTAAGACCTGTGGGTGTAGCACTTAGATACAGTGAATTTCTTCATAATTGTATGTGTGTTAAATAAAATGGGTTATCTGAAGAGTCAGGCAAAATAAAGAATATAGAAATCAGCTACTGTGAATAAATGAGATGGGATAATCGTTTTCTTTGAGGCGCCTCAGAGGACAAACTACATCATTTTAGGCCTTATATGGTAGAAATTTAAATTTACAGTGTTAATTGAGAGCAAGTCACTGCACTTTGAATTGGCAAAAGCATGAAAACTGGGGGGGGGGGGGTGCTTCCTGGCAGTCGCTGCCACATGATCTCTCTTGCAACAAGCAGCTGTTTGTGTATGTAGGTCCAGGAAGCATTGGGGCAGATGCTTCTTCAGTCCATCTCTACACAAGATCAAACAATAATATGTTTAGTTCTACTTTGAACAAACCTAAATGACTTATTATACACCGGATGGTGAGGTGTGGAGGTGGGTAGGGGTCGTGTAATTACATAATGTATAGGTCCTATATATTTATCTGCGCATCAGTGACTGCAAGTTCTGCAGCCCATCCATCTGTATCATTTGCTTCAGTATACTTCTGCGCTTGGATACAGACCACACAGGCAGGACCTGATTCCCATCATCATGACAACAGGGATGCCAAGCAACCAATCAATGCCCTCTGAGCCCTGCTCTGGAAGCTGATTGGCTTCTCAGCCTGCAGCCTGTTGTGGAATGTCCATCTTTAACCTCTCTGCTGCCAGGCACGTCGCATATACATCCTATACGATCGCAGTAAAGATTTATTGCTGCATGTGTTATCCTGAAATATTTGGTTAAAACTGTATGTACGAGACAGCTGGAACGTGTGAATGAAATGCATTGTTTTCCGGCAGGGTAAACAAAAGCCATGCGTGCGCTTCCCTGATGTAAACACAGCATGACTAATCATCTGTCATCTGCACGAACCATATTCATATTCATATTACTCCAGGTCGACCAGATTACTCCGTAAGTCTCACAAAGCACAAACTGGAAAAAAATGTAGTTACACTACAATGTCGTTATATTAGACTCCACGCAATGTCTGCATATTTGTCTGCTAGAATAAACTCCACGGAAGTAAACTCCACTCTCCTCATTTCTCCATGGACAGCTTCTGTGGTCCACAGAGAGCCAAATGTTGGTTTTATCTTGACATCTGTTGTTCTGGGATATAAACAATTTTTTGACATTGTACGTATTTAAAGACTATTTATAGTTGAGGCCAGATTAAGATTGAAACTGTTAATCAGGTTAGCAGCTCAGTGTATGAGGCCAAACACTCGGAGAAGGGGATGTTGATAGTCATTATGTATATTACTTTCTCCATCACACACACAAACACACACCTTTCTCTATGTGTTGTTAGATGGCATAGCAAGCTGTAGTGAGGGAGAGAATGGTAGGGGGGCAACATTTAGCCAGCGGGGTGCAGCAGGACAGCCTCCGTGAGACTCCCCCCCTCCCCAAAAAAATTTGTCACACGTGTACTCTCGCTTTGGTCAAAGCTGGCTGCTGTTTGTTTCGATTCATTAGCTCCTCGGTTCCTTCACGGTGGTGGGGAGGCGATTCTCTCCGCCGCCATTTTTAGGGAACTGCTTATCGAAAAGAGAAACTTTGCTAACTGCTGCCTAACGTTAGCGGCTAGCGGGTTGGTCAGTAGCCTGCCTGCCTTCCTGCAGCTCGTTGTGACAGTTTAAAGATTGGCAGTCAGTTGTTAGCCAGCTCAGCTCTTTGCCTCGCGTTGAAAGAAATATTTATTATTTACACCCGCTGATGAAAAGCTGTTATTGCTAAGGAGAATAATCGGGCTGGACAGAATGACCGTGTTTATTTGGGTAGGGCAATTATGCGGTTAGATTAGCATTGCTAACTTATCAGCTAGCGAATTCCGTACTCTGATTTCCCGAGATTGCTCTGCCTGCCTGTGATTTAACCGCAGACACCTTGCTCTGCTCTGTTACCGAGTGACCGGATCAATCAGGCGTTCATACCCTCCTGATTCATCTCAACCTGTGTGGGTTCATTTTTTGACAAGGTGAGTTGATAGCTAACGTTTACCAGCTATGTGTCGATATTTCCCACCCAACGCTGTATACTGCAATGGGGCTTGATTTCAGTACATTTTAGCTTGCGAGCTAGCCAGCCAAATAGGATGCTATTCGCCAGTTAACCAAAAGTTGCTGTCACAACTTCTGTGGTCTGTCGCATAGACAGATTTTTAGTCCGCCTTACTGGGTAAGTTCAGCCATCTACTTTTAGTGTCAAGATATTTGTTATTAATGGCGACTTGACACATCCCTAATTGAGCCAGACGTGCAGGAACATTGCTGGAGAGATGAATAGAGAATCGTTATGTTGATGGTAAAGCGATGGGCACAGATTATTTCACCTAAGAAGCGTTAGCTAGCTGCGTTAGCGTGCTAATCCGCTTTATGCAACTATGGTTGAAAGCGGTGCCACTCCCTCGTTTTGTTTTGTCCACTGTGGCTGTACGGTAACAGTGAGTGAAACTCCGGGAGGGGGGGGGGGGGGGGGGGGCGGGTGGGGGGGTTTGTTTTCCCTTTGGGGGCA
>VOQJ01023679.1:25224-36285 GCA_015052665.1 Apistogramma diplotaenia | reverse complement strand
TTTTTGATAAAATCCGAGACAAAGAATGGTAAATGGACTAGTTCTTATATAGCGCTTTTCTACTCTTCAGAATACTTAAAGCGCTTATACAACACGTTTACATTCACCCATTCACACCACATTCATTCAAGCACTTCCATATTTAACTAAGCTAAGTGCTTATTATCTAACATTCACACGCATTCATACTCCAACGCTTGCGTCGGAGAGCAACTTGGGGTTCAGTATCTTGCCCAAGGATACTTTGGCATGTAGCCCGGAGCAACCAGGAATCGAACCGCCAACCTTCCGATTGATAGGTGATCTGCTGTACCTCCTGAGCTACAGCCAATTCATCTTACATTCCAATTCATCTACAATTCATCTTGAAAGACAATTTAAAACAATAATGAATTAGAGAACAACAGGGCGAATAGGCTAACGTAAAAGTTATGTGACGCATAGACAACGAACGAGTATGTGCCTGGTGCGTTCACGTAACAGTTATTCGGATAACTACAGCATAAAGAACATGCTAACGTGGTTATCAAACTATCAACTCACTCACTGAGTTCTTCATCCTCAAAATTATGTAATGATGTGTTGAGCTGGGTCACGCAGTCTTCTCTTTCCTCTTCCGCCGTACAAACTTCGCGGGCGAATACGACACAGTCACAAGAACGAAATGATGTCACAGTTTGATATACAGTAGTGACGACCAGAATTCTCCAACTGCTGTAACAAATGAGTGAGGCCGCAATCAATATTAAGCAATGACTTTTAACATAGTGTTAATAATTTCACATATTAGTTGCTCCAGAGTATTAGACGCACCCCCCACCGATCTATGAAAAAAAGTGGGTCTTATAGTCCGGAAAATACAGTAGTTTCTATGTGATTGCTTGACTTTATGAAACTGACATAAACTAACAAAAATCACGTGACAAAAATGTTTCCAAATTGCATTGTGGAATTTATAATGTGACCAGTTTTATGTAATTCATAGTGAAAACTTGAGGAGACTCAAATGTACACTATAGAATAGTATCATTTGTTTTTACTCGAGACAAATCTGTTCATCCCTTCATTCAGATATTTTCTAATCCTCTGTCTATAAATCAGCTCTGTGACCTTTGTAGACACAAACAAGCATAAAGTAGAGCAATGCCAAAGAAAGACTTCAAGGCCAGCGAAAAAGACAGGCGTCAGAGTCAGTCTTTGAGGTGACTCATAATATTACAGTCCATTTCACCATTATGACCATAACTTCAATATGTCCATATGACCATTTCAGGTCTTTTTACAACTAATACACTTTTTTTATCAGAAGGCTAAAACTGAAACTAAAGACTCAAACATAAACCAAGTGAATATTCTCTGCTTGTGTTGCCACTGTTTCAGGACAGTGGAGCAGAAAATGACAATAAACCTTGTTGTGGTGCTTTTTAAGCTTGTTATTGTTATGGCTATATTTGATCCCAAACCATGATATTTTCCAAAAACTTAGCCGTGTTGTGTTGATGCTTAAACAAATAGTGACTGAGCACAAAAAGTCAAAAAGAAAAAAGAAACAGCAGTTCTACACAGGACCTGTCTCAAAGATGAAAGCTGAGTTGTTTGCCTCTTTATGTACACTTTTTTGAGCTTTAGATTTCTTCCTCTGCCATTATGCTGTTCTAGAGTACTGCCCAGTGAATTGAAATGTGAAGCCCAAGGATACCCAGTGAATTGAAATGTGATGTAAAACAGTCCTGGGGAGTATGAGAGTGTTGGTTTTCTAACGTGTTTGGCATAATGGGTGATATAGCTGTGTTTATACAGCCCCGCTGCAGCCAGTGGCAAAAATAAATAATGGGGAAAGCTTTAAAGTTACAGATGTGTGGCAGAGATATCTACTAAAGTTAGCATGCTAACTTGTCCTGTTAGCTAGTTCTGTCTCTGCAAAACCGCAAGATGCAAGTGAGTCACTGTAGAATCTGAACATGTGAGGAAGACAAAGTACACCAGAACATGTCTTGTAACCTCTTGTTAATCATGTTAAACCTACTGCCAGCAAAGAAATTACGTAATAGAAAGTATTAATCTCTTTTGAATAATTAACACATGCACATAAACAATGTGTCAAACGTGTTCACTACAAACTTACACATGGAGTTTCTAAGCAAGCAGAACAAGATCCCAGGGGAACTGACACTTTCTGCAAAAGGACGGACCAAAGACAAGCAATCAGAAGCACTTCCTCACTTCCTAAAGGAGGGGTGGACGAAACACCATTGCAGCTTTAAGAGTAAATACAATTACAGTAAATACAATTCCATAGAAGTACAATGCAGCCTGATCAAAGCTTCTCCTTTATGTGTGCATGAAAGAGAAGAATATGTATGAGTGTAGGAATCAAATAGTATACGTGTTTGCTCTAGCACAATATTAAAATAAGCAGTATTTCTTGATTTTTTTGCAGTATAAAGTAATTCTCAAGGCCAGCTGGACTTGGCCTTGACTTGCCTTTGACTTTACAACTGTGACACTTCTCTATCATACTGAGCCAGTTAAAAATAATACATTCGAAGCCTCTTATCCTTCCTTATTTAATCTGAAGAGCAACAAAGGACTGTTAATGTCCTGCAGTGCTTAAACAGCGGGTCAGAGGCAGTGATTAATCAACTTCTAATATCTGTCACTGATGCATTAATGGCTAAATGATAGGGGAACACATTTTTGAACATGATTATTATACATCATGCTAATAATTATCTAAGATAATAGGAAAGTGGGTGAGTCAGTAAGATAAGTGATGCATGCAGATGGCTGCTGATTAGCAAAGATACTCCCTCCTTATTTTTAAAGAAGTTTGGATACTTTGCAGCTGCTGCTCTCCCTCTGATACACAGTAAGCATTTTCTATTAAGGCCACCAACAGGAGGTATGGAGGTCTAAATGAAACACTCCTGCCTCCACATCAAACACTAAAAGACAAGGCCTGTTCAATCCTCCTACTCTATTTACTACATCACTGTTTTTACCACCCTGGGAAACAATCATATTATCCTGGCTTTCTTTTGCTGGCTGCTTGCCACAGTAAGAAAATATTTTCTATCATGTTCAGTTAGCAGGATTTTTAAATGAGCAAAAGGTTTTCTTTGAATCCCGGCTTTTAGTGTGAAGCAGCAGTATTTACATTCATATTCACAAGAATACTTTTTTTTAAACCAACACTTTCCTTCCTATATGGGGAATGCGTCTTTAAAAATACTAAGAAGACAGAGCCAATATTGCAGAAGATATGCAGAACTCCCCACTAACTGCTGGTAATAGTGTGCCTTCTAAGACGCAGAGAACCCCTGGCTGTCAGTATTGGGTAAATGGGAGTGGAGTGATGGGGTTGTGGCTGGCAGGGGTTGCATAAAGCTCCGCAGGCCATCTATTTGGTTTGAGCTTTAATCTCTGTGGCAACAAACTAAGCTCAAGACCTTCTGAAAATCATTTCTTTCTAGCTTCCTTTTTCTGTCATTCAGATCACATCTTACAGCATAACTGAAGCTCCTCACTCGTTCCCTGTTAGTCTCATTCCAACACATAGTTTTTAATACAGTAATGAATTAATGTGGTTGATCCTTTTTTTCCTCTGTGTGTGTGTGTGTGTGTGTGTCTGTGTGTGTGAGAGAGAGAGACAGATGCTTTTTATTATGTTAACTTACACTTCCTGGCATACTGTACGTATATTGTCTTGTTACATATAAAATGCATGCCTCCAGATAAACCATGGTTATCTAAAGCTTTAGATAATGAATTAATTCATAGTGTAATCTTCATGTGCTTTATCCACAGCACACTCTCTATTGAATCATATCTAAGTTATTCATTTAATTGTGTCTTTAGGGATTCATTGGTTTAGTGTAGCTATTAGCTTAGCTCTTAGCGAAGTCACGAGCAGCATGGCTTCTTCCCCTGTCCCTCCCGAACTTCCTTTTAGGTGTGTCAAATGATTAGCTTTTCTAGTAATAGCAATACTTGTGATGAATGTTGCCCGTTTGTAGCTCTGGAGACCTGTCGCCACACCCGGAAAAGCAGGCTATCCCAAGCAGATGGGGAAATTAGCCAGCCATCACCAACCCGGTTACGTCTCAGTTCATTTTTCCCCACTCGGCAACGCACCCACAACGGGAAAAACTGGCATTTTTATTGAGAAACGTGAAGCTAGAGGCATTAGCAACCACTGGTGATTGTCTTCCAGGGGCCAGAGCAGGTGACACAGAAGGACCTCAGAAACTGCTGGCTAAGGATGCTTCCACAATTCATACTGTAGGACGTCACTTACAACTAACACTACATTACCAAGCAAGTAATACAACAACCATGCTTGTGTCACACCCTAACTAGTGAGTGATGGAAGTGAGGTGGGGCGTTATCATATCTTCTGTTCTCTCTTCATCCACCCACCAGCACCATGTCATTTGTTTGTTTGGTTTCAGCCAGGTCGTTTTAGATTTTAGACTACATAGTCCACATACTTAACATTCAGTCACTCACCCAACTGCTCAAACACTGACAGCACAGTTCATAAAGTTAATTATGGTTTTGCTTTATTTGGTTAATAAAATACCAAAAAGTGGCCAAATAATGGCTTTTTATACTGTCACCAAAAATACTTTCCAGCTCACTGGAAATGTGAAATGTGTCATTTAGTACAAACCTTACATTAGTCAAGGCAATGGATTTGTTATTGCCACTGGTGACTTGAATCTGAGTGGCTCGCCTCATTGGATTTGCTTCTTCTGTCTCTTTTATTTATCCTGTTCTCTCTGTGTGTAAATCATTCTAAAAGTAGATTTGATAAATGCAACAACACAGAGACGCCTAGATTTACTTACACCATTTAAAAATCAATACACCAGTGCTATAGAGCACAAAAATGCCTGACTGCCAGTGAAACTCTGTCAGTAAAACTTCTTATAAGAACTAGAACAATGAGGACACGACTCATCTTTATATTCTCTACCATTACATGATCTATTCTTAGAGCTCGTAGCTCTTTAAAAAGCACCGAATGCAAAGTCAGTTTGCATTCGGGACTCAGCTCAACAGACCATAACGATCCTTCCGCAGATCCTAAGGCATAAATCTCATTACGAATTTTACTTCCTTTAGTTAGCGAAGGTTAATCTGTGAACATTTTTTCTACACACAACAGGCTCGGCTCACCTTCAGCTGTATTTACAATCTGATCACCACCAATAAAAGCTCCTCAGTGGCAGTGCTGAAAAGATTTCAAGTCACATGATCGGATCTTACATTCTGAATGGTTCTAGGGACATGGAGGCTTTTGCGGGCAACAGGTAGTGGCTTTTGGAGGCTTTTGATAATTCAAGATTTAACAGGTTATGACATGACATGATTGATTGATATATTACATGTGGAAAGGATTCGGTAAATATCATTGTCTTATTTTTGATGGAGGTAGTGTTTCATGGCTTTTGCATCTGAACTCTTCCGATTTTTTTCCTCCTCCCCAGGCAAGTCTTGATTTCAGTGATATTCAGAGTCCAGATGGAAAGCTGTGGCGGACTGGAGGTGGTCCAGTTGTGGGCTGCCAGTTGATGCTCTTTGGTCTAATGGCTAAGTGGCTCAGAACCTTTGTCCAAATAGTGTAATAGCAGGTTTACTATACTGTAACTCAATCCATGTTTCTGATAATCATATGTTGCATATACAGTAGGTTTGTGTCTATTTCAGTTCAAACTGACTTTTCCTTTTCTCCAGTAAATATTAAGGAATGGTGCTAATGTTCACTTTTTAACAGCACAAGTGACTCAGTTAGTTTTGGAAATTATCAAAGTTCACTTTAAATTAGTTTTAAATTGTATTTCATTTAATTTATTACTGTTAAATAAATACAGTATGTGGTACAGCAAAAGCAGAGAGTCAATCACCACATAACGTTTGAATGCAGCTTTGTTCACACTATATTTGCTCTCATTTACATATTTTTCTTGTAACACGTCCAAAATTGTAAACCATTTCAATCAGCAGTACTGCAGATAGAATTATTATTGTATGACAACTTGAACAAAATTAGAGATTACTGACAACATCTGATATACTGATATTGCAACAAAAGAAAGAGAAATTAACCGCTACTAACATTACTCTTGACCCCATTTACCCAGAGGCAATGAGATAGCCCATCAGCCATCTCCAATAATAACATAAAAATACAGACAGCTGCCCAATTCTGAGGTAATTTCCTGGTCTCATATTATTGCAGACTGAGTCAGTACAAATTATTTAAGACATTTGAAAACAGACAAACTGCTTTAATTCTTAAGACAAAAGTAGACTTGCATGAGGGAAGCGTGCAGAGGGATTTTCATGCTGCAGAAATGTTCAGAATCCAGCCTGCTTGATTACTTTTTTAAAGAATTGAAATGCCAAGGACAAACGAATTTCTCATCTCTGGTGATTTATTATGGAGATTATTAAATGTCTGTCTCCAGTGAAAGTTTGGTGCCCTTGATAAACTGTCGACCGTCCTTTCCTAACCCATTCATTAACTGCTCTTCCCTTTTTGGCACTCAGAATACTTCCTTGTCAGTCTTACAATCCCTCAATGGAAAATTTAATGCGACGGGTCTCACAACACATATTTAACATTTCTGTAACATGTGTAACATTTCACACGCGGCTCACATTCTCTGAAATTAACATTGTTAAGCCGAGCTAAGCCAAAGCAGTCACTCCCATTGTGTGTGAATGAAAATGATTCTGTTCAAATGAATGCCCCAAATTTGGGATGGAAAAAATAGCTTATGTTGTGTTTAATGATTAACCCTCAAAACTACTTAGCAAAAGTGAGGGAGCCAGGTACTTTAGTTATGTCGGTGAACAAGGTGCTCTGCCTGACTCATGAATCATATTGCTTCTTTTTGTTAAGAGGCCTAACAACAAAGCGGTACCTGCTGGCAAATTAATAATGGATTGACTGAATTAAAAACAAATTTGCAAGAATTTTGTTGTCAACATGTTAAATATGCAAATTTCCTTTAAAAAAAACAGTTACACAGTGGCCAAATCTGCATGGAAGTTGAAGTAAAATACTTTTCATAAATGCAACAACTCCATCCTTCAGCATGTGTTCAAATCAAACACTATATGAAACAAAGTATCCTATAGCCAGGAAACCTAAACCAGTATGTGTGTATTGTGTGTGTTTGTAGGCATTGTCTTTGGTGAGTGATTCCTCTCAGCAAGCTTCATTTCATGCAGCTTACTATTAGTCAAAAGCACGTGACTAATTCAAGTGAAAGTCAGCTGTTGAGACCTTAACCAAAACTAAAGTAAAGTTCACTTATTGATTTTCTTGACTGATTATTGAAGTCCTGCTTCACTGCTTCTCATGCTGTTTGAAAGGCCGGCAAGCTGGGGCCTCATCAAAGACTCCATGTAGCCTATTTGCTCTACTTTGTTCAATTTTGTTTTCTGATCTACTTCACTGTATGAAAAATCTGTTGAATTTATGGTAAAATACCGGCAGCTGCGGTTGCCAGAACTTCACCATGTAAAATACAACAACAGTGTAAACCGCTTTATGGTAATTTGCTTTAAAAATACTTCCTGTACTGTAAATCTGTATAAAATAAAAGCTATACTGTAAACCTAATTAAACCCAATTTCCTTCACAGTTTAACTGTATGACATATTACACATGGTCATTATTTATTTAATAAAAACTAAGCTAAAATGCTGAGTAAGACTGAGTACATCTTTATTGTTTCTGTGGTAATTAAGAGGGAAAGTAGCAGCCAGGAGCTGATAATCAAATGCACTTCATTAACTGACCTTCATCAGTGAATGTGAGCACCTCTATAAAAGCCTAAACTCGAGTGTGTGTGAATACCAAAGGAGAAACAACATCAGCAATGATCTTAGAGAAGCCATTGTTACTTCCCATCGATTTCAGAAGGGTTCGAGAGCAACGTCCAAACAATTTGAAGTCAGTCATTCTACAGTATGAAAGATCATTCACACTTGGAAAACCTTCGAGGCAGATGTCAGTCTTCCCAGGAGTGGACATCCCAGCAAATTGACATCGAGGTCAGACGAACTGAACGAAACTCGTCCACAACAATGTGAGACGCTGATGGAGTCATACAGAAAAGCATTACTGCAACTGCTGAAGGTGGTTTAATAAGCTATGGGATGTGCTAAGCTTTGTGTACACTGTTTATGCATTCTGGTTTAGTTCATGTTAAATAAATGATGACACTGTGGAATATGTCATATTTGATCCCCAGCTGAAGTTTGCTCACTTCTAAATAAATCAGCAAGTCTCTAATTTTAGTAGTTTCACTTTTAATGGAGAGAGACAGAATATCAACAAAACAATGTTATTAAAAACACATCATACTAAAGTTAGAGATTGATTTGAATGTTACTGAGTGAAAGAAGTATTTGATCCCCAGGCAAAACTAGGTGGTACCAGGTGAAGAAACCCGTGTTAGCGAGCGCAGCAGTACGATGCTAAGATGTTTCGCTTTTTTTGTGTTTTGTGAGCACTCATCAGGTGCACCCCTGTCACAGTCTTATGCATAAATTTAAAGGTACAATTCAGCAATATGTGTATTTTAGACAGAAGCAAAATTGACTTCATATTTTCAGCATAATTTATGAGGGAAAAGAATTTCAGTGTGTTATTTCCCGATTTATGGTAATTAAAGATTATTTTATAGTCTATTAAAATATGTGACAGTTTTTCCCTGTAATATATATGAATTTTTTTACAGTGTACATTATTCTGTCAAATCAGATCTTTCATTTTCTATTTTGTTACATTTCCCATTCTGCAGCTGATAGTGCATGTGGGTGTCCTTTCTTTGGTCGCACTCTACTCACAGTTGAAGAGCGGGATGGAATGGGGGGAAAGTGCTGTACTAACATGGCTTAGTGGCATTAAAAGCCTGTTTTGCTGAAACCAGGTTAACTTCACTTTTTTCACACAATGTCATTAAACCAGGGGGCTCAGCTTTGCTGAACTGGTTACATTTCAATACCTATAAAGTGAAATTAATTTGAACTCCCAAAATGGCCTTTAGACTAGGGGCGGCTGTGTCTCAGGTGGCAGAGCAGGATATCTTTTAATTGCAGGGTTGACGTTTTGATCTCCAGTCCCTCATTGCCCCACCTTGCATCGATGCTGCTGCCAAAGGTGTATGAGTATGGGTGTGTGAATTAGAAACACATTGCAAAATGCTCTGTAGAAGCCAACAATAAGGCAGGTGCTGTAAAGGTGCAGTTCATTTATGTTTTATCTGCATACTGACAACATTTCTGCTCTTCATGGAATTCCCCATACACAATGATTTACAATATACAAGTCAGCGGGGGTGCGCCAAAAACAGGGTCAGGGACCCTTAAGGCTTATTGAGGCTCCTGGGGAGTCAATGCATGATAAGACAAGCTTAGTTCTTCATTGTTACAAGCCGTGAGTATCACAGAGATAAGCACAAGCTGTCCTTTGGCACCAGCGCCTCAGTCTGTGGAGGTGTGAGGACAAAACACAGTGAAATTGATATCCTGCGCTTGTTTCATCTTCAGAAGATTTGTGTTTCATCGGACAGAGATAGCCAAGCTGTTTACCTGTGTCTTCATGTTAAGCTGCCAGCTTCATGATTAATGTAGGAACATATTAGTTATATTTTTTTTCAACTAACTCTTGACAAGACGTTCAGCAGGCATCTCTGCTGAAGCACTGATCTGTTCCTTTTAGACTTCAGTAGATGCATTTTTTATGTGGAGAGCATATTCTTTACCTTCACTTCAGCTTATCTGGTAACATTTTGATGAGATTTTGGCTCAATATTGTAACTCTGGGACTCCTTATATGAATTTCCTTAGATGCCCTCTCTAACTATTCCCAACTCAAACATCAAAACAGAATCAGATTTTCTAATCTAATCTTTCAGTGGCAAACAATTGAAGCAGAAGATGAAAAGGGAAAAAAATCAAAAATAATCAAGAAAAACAGAAAGCAGCATATAAAAATGATTTAAAAACAATCCTTTCTGCTCTCAGTGGGCTCAGAGAGTCGGACAGATTCTGGTAACAAAAAAAGAAGAGAGGTAGAGAAACAATTTGCGAAGCACATTTGTCATCTTTTTCAGGACTGATGATTGATCCCTCAGTTAAAATAGAGCTATGATAACTATGTCTAAAGTCTAGTGATGTGAAACCTCTGATCTGTCCCTTTGTGTATAAAGTTTACATCAACGCTCGACCGTGCAGTCAGTCCGGACGCGGCGGGCCGGAGAGATGAAAGACTGGAACAGAAGATTGGAAGGTGATTAAATAGCTACAGATTCAAAGACACAGACTTTTTTATGCAGAGATTGCATTCTGGCTATCAGGCCAAACAGAGGGAGTACAACAGGATTATGGCCAATAGCTAATGAGCTATTTAGTGCTTGCAGCGCTGCCAGGAGAGACTGTTCTGCTGGTCGCTCAATTTGTACATTAATATTCTACAGAGCACTAATATATGAATATAGGAACACACTTTTACTACAGCAGTCTACAGAAAATCTGAAGGACTTCTAAAATCGACTTGTGTGTACGTATGAAAATCTTTCTTTGTCTGCGTCTTAGTGGAATTTTGCTTGATTTAATTTTTAATAGATGGATCATAGATCACAATGTGAAAAAGCTAGTTACAATTTCCTTCTGATAATGTATCATCATACCTTTAGAGTAAAATCTCAGTGTTGAAATTTGGAGGTCACACAATTTTTGTTTTATCCAGACACATTAATCAGACACTTTGTTTAACTGGTAATTAATTAAGTTAATTTACTTTGAACCTGGCATAGTCATTAGTACCACATGGGCTGGTCAGAGTATTTCATAAACTGCTAATTTACTGGGATTTTCCCACACAACCATCTCCAGGCTTTACAGAGAATGGTAAAAAAAAGAAAGTGGCAGTTTTCTGGGCAAAAAAAAAAAAAAAAATCTACTATACACCGAATAAACTAAACCAAAGGAAAGAGTTCCGTCTTGTCTTGTGGGGAGGTTGCTTGTTGCTTATTTTTT
>VOQJ01023679.1:4933-19542 GCA_015052665.1 Apistogramma diplotaenia | reverse complement strand
GGCTAATTATAAACCTCATTATGTTCTTTCAGTCTGGTTACCTCATCACATTAATTCTGCTATGTGGTTGGACAGACTGGCAAAGGAGAACAAAGATGAGGCCTGTCTCGATGCACAACTCACATTCTAACAGACACAGCTCCCTTTTCTTCAGTATTTGCTCTCATGGTATGATTTTTAATTTGTAGGCGTTGCACTAAGCAGCAAGCTTAGAAAACAAGAGGTGGGCTATTGTTCGTACTTCAGCAACAGCTGCAAATGTTGCAAAACTTTCCAAGTAATGTCAAGTAAAACAAGCCACCAGCCTGCAGTCTGTGCATGTACTGCATTCTTGCTTCATGTCTGTCTCTTCATGGTTTTTACAATGCTATGTATTCATGTGCCGCGTCCGCTCTACTCTATCTCATAGACATACATGCACATGCACAATGTGCAACAACTGAGAGATGAGCGAACAGTCTGGTCTGACTGCAGCTCTTTGAGGTCTGATGGGACACCTGCAGCCCTGTAGTTCGTACATCAGAGTACGTCAGCAAATTCAATTACCCAGTCTGTGTTTTCAAAAACAGGTTGTACAGCCCAGTTATCTGGAATTAAACTGAAAGTGAATTTAATGTATTAAAGAACAATGAGTCATGTTGCTGTTATTCCGCACACACCAATGATGTCTCCAAAAAAAAAGGTTGTGGGATTAAATTTAATATAAGACCTCAAGAATCCGCATACTTAAGTAAATGTTCTTTTAAATGATAATTTTTATGATTAGAATACCCTCCTTCTATAACAGCAAAAGCCCATGCTGCTGACGGGGCCCGGTGTGGTGGCTTAGTGCCAATCAAAGTCCGCTGAAGAAGAGCGACCTGAGCATGTTGAGTTTCACAACACACTCCACAAACATGCAGATTAGACTAACCGGAAACTCTAAACTATTATGAATTATTGTCAGACTGAACGGGCTCAAATGTATGAAAGACAGGTGACCTGTCAAGGTTATCTTTTGTCTCTCACTGCAGCCTCTCAACACCCTCTCTGATTAAAAGAACGGGCAGATGGATTTAAACGACTGATGCTGGAGGTGATGTTCATAATAATGAAGGTAATATTTCTGAACAAGTGTAGAGCCACAAATGTGCAACTGGATCAGTGAAGTTTTAATGCTCCTTTGAGCTGTTAAAATCATTATTTTAGTAATGTGCTGCAGAATTTCCAGTGTGGATTGATTTCTGCTGCTTTAAAAACCCTGAACTTACATATTGATGAAAGCTAAGATCAAAAATGTCCATGCATAGAGGTGGAAATGTAAAAAAATCAAAGAATTCTTGCTCTAGGATCTCAGTATGGCTTGTGTCTTGGTTGTAATGTCTTTGCACAGCTTATGAGGTTCGAAACAATAAACTGAATTCATGTTTTTATTTCCAAATTTGAGTCGAAACTCTGGAAGTGATGAATTAATCAAACATAATGACTAAAGCAGGTTTTTCTGCTTAGGAATGCCATTAAATAACTGTAATGTGGTGTCTTGCTTTACTAAACAGCAAACTTGAACATTCATTAATAGTAGCAATAATTATATTGTAGTATTCTGATTTAAGAGCTTGCGTTTACCGGTGGATTAACCATTACATTTTGGTAATTATCAGTGCTGTTAACTCATGGCAGTTGTGGCATAACCCTCATATTAGGTGGTCCTCTAATAAATTTGCTAACAACTGCAGAAACATGAAAACATTTTGCAGTTCATAAAAATATGTGTTAAGTTCAATTTCTTCTTCGATTTCAGACTTTTATTTTAATTGAACTGGTGAGCTGATATCAGTTAATAACTCATGAAGAAATTTATGAACCAGTAATACAAACATTTTCGCTAAATGACAGTGTTTTCCATTAATGACTTTACTTAAAAATATAATAATCATTGAATATTGAATAAATATAAATCAATCCTGGAACTACAGAAATGTGTATATATTATTTTGTGTCTGTATAAAGCTTTTCCGAGGCCTCTTTCAAATAATTTTCTTATTTTCGTGTTCATGTTGTTCCACAAAGCTGTTGTCTTGTTGGAGCATTGCACCATTAATTGTTTGCACATCCCTGAATACACAGTATTCCTTGGCTATTATTTCTTAAGATACTTCTTGGTTATCGAAGCATTACCACAGTTATTCTGTGTTCTCCATAAACCATGGTATTTCTCATCAACCTGGTCCTCATCTGAGATGACAGTGGAGCTCTGTTTCATGTTTTAATCAGATTTTTTTGTTTTTCATTCTATGTTGGCCTTTTGTATTTTAACCGAGCTGAGACCTAATTAGGTTAACTACAGGCTTTGAGAGCCTGTTTGCCATCTTCCTGCTCCTACTGTCTCTGACAATGCTTGCCTGGTAGCATCTTCAAAGGATGTTGTAAATTTAATGCAAGTTAAATTTCCACATGGAAAAACTGAATAATCAGTTTTTCTAAATGGTAAAACATGAAGCAGATGGTTTTTAACACAACCTGTTCTAATTCCAAGGGTATTCAATACCGCAAAGTTATCAAAGCCTCGGGCATCCCAGAATTCTGAAGGAGTGTGCAGGGCACTGAAATGTAAGCGAAAAAGCTCTTCATAGTTAGTATTTCACTAATGGGAGTGAGACTGTATCGCTGTATGATAATAATATATGTGTAGCCGGATTCTAATACGTTGGGGTTGGGCCAGTCAAGCTTTTTCCTACGTCCTCAGACTTTGTGGAAAGCTAAGCTAACTAGCTGCCTATATACAGTAAATATCCCTGCTGTTGCCTTTTCACTGCTATCCCTCTCATGTTTTGCCCAAATTATGATCCTGTCTCAATTATAGGTCTATAAGTTCAATTATTTCTTAACATTTTCTCACAATTTTGTGAGACGTGACAATAACCTGAGCGCGTAAAACGTAGCACAAAAGAGCCCAAAAATGACATGTTTGTATTTTTTACCATAAATCACTTTCTTGCACGAAATGTGAATCCGACTGGAATAAAAGTTTGGCATTAACGGGAAACAGACATTAAAGTGTCTGTGCTTACTTTAATATTGCATAAGACCGCTACAGTACAGAGAACAGATGATCCTCCTGTGTAGTTATCAGTGTGTATTACTTGTTCCAGGTCTGACAAGAGAACGTTTTTTACTTTTATCTCATCGTTCTCGCCTTTTGAGATTTGCTTTTAATGAAAGTTGTGTTCGACATAAAATGTGAATTCCTTTATCTGCAGCTCCATCTATTGTGAAGCCTTTAACAGAAGTTGGAGGTATTTAAGTTTGATAAAGGATAACAGACTGTGTATCTACCTCTAAAAGGCTTTACGTTTTTTGCGTGTAGAAACCAGTAAATGTAATATTCTCTACTAAACCGTTGACTTAAAAAACATATTGGATCGGGATTCTTTATTAACTGTCTGTCTTTTCTTTTCTTTTTTTGTCCATCCAAGTTACAAAACAAGCTCTAAACACCAAAGATTATCCATCTAATTACATATTATCTGAGACAACAGACAGCCATGGGAGGACCAAAAGAGGCACATACTCAACCATTAAGCGGGCAATTACAATTACTATCAGTTCCACAGTTTTACTGATGAGGAAAGTGATAATGGTGACAATCACAGTGCCTAACAAAGCATCAAGTAATCAGAACTGGCAATTGGACCCTGCAGCCACAAGAACAGTGTTAACAAGATTCCCCACAGAGCAGCAGACTGAATTCAGGTAAATAGGACAGGAAGTGTAATCAGTTACATAAAGCTCAGTGTGGATCTATTGATGGTTCCAGAAAGGCAGATATGTTGTGAGGTTTGAAAAGCACTTGACACTTGAAAAGCTCAGCCGTTAGATTGTGTCACCTCAGGAGATGACAGAACATTCAGAAAGCAGTCGAGCTTTGATGTGTCCTGAACACGTTTCCCGCTTTCTGTCACTCACCGGTGTCTTCACAGTGAAGAAGAATATGTATCTTTGCGTTCACTGAAACAGTCAGTCGATGCATCTAAGGTGACACGTCTCTTATTGTAGTCGTGGTTCATTATGATTTATTTAAACATTTAAAGAATTGTGGTGTCTATTTCTATTAAGCCTCGAGCCACTCCTGATCTCTTTATGTTGCTGTGTTTCACAGATGGCTGTGGATACTCACCGTTACACCGAGTTCATCCCCAAAATTTCAAATTTGGATTAAAAAATTTTGTTGTCAAATTGATCCTAATTTTCAGTCCAATTCTTGTGTAATTTCTTTGTCTTTCAGAAACTCTGGATAGATTTTTAGGCCTGCTACTTCTTTTGCCCTCCAATTGGTCCAGTTTCCTCCAGTTTTTTATCTGGAAATCAACTGTTGGTGCAAAAATACTTGTGCCTGTCAGACTGTGTTATCTTTGGCACTTCTTTGTAGATTCACCTAAACAAATAGGAAAAAAAGCCATGTGTTTTTGCAACAGGCAGCTAGTAAGAAAGCTCCTAAAGAAGCATTTTAAATTTGTCTCTTTGCTACAGTAAGTTGTCTGTAATGTGTAGACACAACATGAGCTCATCCTATAAGTTGAGTGATTCATAAGTGATTCATAAGTCAGTGCTAAGTGACTTATCAACTGGCTTAAACATTCATCTGAAAATGATCGGGTACCACAACTGAACTGAGAATGAGTGAAAAAGCAACCAATGTGGTTCAAGACTTTTGCACAGCATGTATATTGAAAAGAGTGCAGGAAAAATATAGAGGTTTTAGCCTCCTCTTCTCAGAGTTCACTGCATGTCCAAATGGCCAATTTGTGCTACAGAGTGTCGTCTCTTGTGGTTTTAGCTGATTTGTTCCTGCATAATACATGACTTCTGAGGACATAAAAGAGAGGCTATACTGTACAATTTGGGGGGGGGGGGGTATTTCTGTTTGTTTTGTTGTTATAAGTTGGCTGAATGCATCTGCAAATGAAATACTCTGCCTGATAGAGGTGATGTAATTCAGGTTGCATGAGTGTTATCATCTTGTTTTCAGTAATGTGTTCTCGTTTAGTGCTGATTCAGGACAATTCGATTGGGCAGACAAGTGTTTATTTTGGTTATGTGTATTCATCCAAATAAAAAAACTTACTCCTGTGTGAAGTGAATTTGAATTAAGTAAATTATTTTGCAGGCCTTTATTGTGTAATTATTCTAAATTGGGATCCATTATTCCACCTAGTGGCTTGGCAACAGCCAGCTGTGAAAATGCAGCCTTCTCACTGAACTTCATTCCACTGTAGGAGAACTGATCGGATCAGAGCATCTGCTTTGGTGCTGAAACAATGAATATGAAGCAGGTGACCAGAAAACAATAAGCAAACTGAGAGGTAATAAACAATCCTTAGAGTCTATGTTTCCATTTCTAGAGTGAAATATGAGAATGATCGATGTATGTGCATGTCCTGTTATGTTGCACCATACACACTCATTGCTTTAATTATTTTAAAGCCAAAGATGTTTCTGTTTCACTTTTTAAAAGATGCATTTAATTTCTGAATATCTAAAAGTGTCCATATTTAGTGCCTGCCACTTCTGCACTATAGACAGCAGTAATGAATTGGCACTTTGTTGTTCCAGGATAACATGACAATGTTCCGAGAGTTTCTTGTGATACCAGCAATGTTTCTTTCTCACCCTACAGGCCCTATAAATGTTCATTAATGCCACATTTCCGTTAGTACCTACTCAGCGCGGGTTGACTCGAGACGACTCGCCGCGGTATTGTTGTGTTTCCATTATACCTGAGTGTTTTAATGGATGAAGGTTATCATTATTAAGTATTAAAATATGTATGCTGTGTGTGCATTTCAGGTGGCTCCCTTGTTGCAACACTACCGCTGCTACCGAGCACTTAAGCGAGCCTCCCAGCGGTTTGTGGGCCTCCATTTTTAAAAAAGCATTTTCGAATAGCCTCAGACTGCTTAGAACCCCGGCTGAGTCGGTACTAAAAAAAAGTACCTGGTACCTTGTACCAGAACCTAATGGAAATGCCTACAAACCATGGCAAGTTGAGTCGAGCCGCGCTGAGTAGGTACTAATAGAAACGCGACATAACTCAGGTATAGGTCAGGTCACTTATTATTCCATTATTCATTTTTAAATGCTTCTAAATCTTACTAAAAAATTCCAGATGATGCATATTTCAAGCGCGACCTTAGGACCTTGTACATGTCATAAAATTAAAATACCTGTTTCAAAATCTCTTAAAACATACAGTACAGCATCAATTGCCGTTAATAGCTTCTCACGCTCTATAACAATAACATCAGCTACTCTTGCTGTGGCTAAAAAACATTGCTAAATGTCCATTATGCACAGTACTGCAAATTGATATCATATTTTTATTTGTAGCCCAAGGCTTCAGTTCTCTACTTTAAGACCTAATGTCTCACATTTATATGTGCTGTCAGTTCTTAATTCAGGTTATGTCGTTTGTTCTACTAAGCCAAGTGATGAAATAGCATCTAATAAAGCAGGAATTACACAACCTCCCTGCTTGTGCTTTTTCCCTCCTCCTCCTGTGAAGAGTCAAGGATGTAACGTGTGAATCCTTGAAGCCCAGATGGCTCAGTGGGTGGTCTGAATGCACCTGAGTTTTGCTGTCGCGCTGGAACCCCTGGTGAGATAAAGGACTGTGTTTACTGAAAAAAAAACACCTTTGAAAAGGTGGCTGACATCATGTTGACCTGCTTTAAAAGGAAGCTTACATCTGAAAGACATATCAGCTTCTCTTTTTTTCCAAAGCCTCCTGCTACATGTGAATATCTGTGTTTGTTGCAATGTGTCTTAATAGGTCTCTTTTTATTTCTTGTGCGTCTCATTTGCATGTGTTTAGGTCTGACTCAGACAGTAACGTAGTCACGCAGGCTGCAAGACAGCTCGTCTGTGAAAGACAATAATAAGGAGAGCAAGTAAATATAG
This sequence comes from Apistogramma diplotaenia, assembly GCA_015052665.1. Classification (NCBI taxonomy): domain Eukaryota; kingdom Metazoa; phylum Chordata; class Actinopteri; order Cichliformes; family Cichlidae; genus Apistogramma; species Apistogramma diplotaenia. The sequence goes on along the minus strand of VOQJ01023679.1, from coordinate 12,606 downwards.
TCAAGGTAATCATTTACTCTTCAAAATAAAAGGAGGATTTCGAGTGCCCGGAGCTATCTGCGACTGAAGCCTTGAACCGCGGGGACTTCTCCATCTGTTAATGTGCTCTTCTGCAATTAAGGTGCAAGTGACCATTATTGAGTTATTATAACATGATATCAAAATGATAACAAGAATTAAATAAGACAGGGCTTACGGTCTTTCTTCCCATCTTAATTTTGAATCATGAATTTCACATAGGCACTCTGAGACGTGTGATTATAGAAATAATATATGCAACTGCTCATGGCTGACTGCAATATCCAGGCAGTCAGATGGCAAGTACTGTATGATTACAATCAGGAGTGAGACAAGAAGGAATAAATTAAAGGAATAATGCATTGCTGTTGCAGGAGAGAGGAGAAAAGATAAACTGTACATTACATTTTGCCTGGGATTACAGTTCAGCTGAGAATATTCAGAGCTGCAGAATGAAAACTCAAGAGCTGACACTAGGCTGAGCTTTGAAGAATAACACTCAGCCTGTGTGTCAGAGATCGCTCTTAATTACCTTCAATCTGAGCACCACACTTTGTCTCCCAGACTAATGACTAATGGGGATTAAGCCCTGGCACGGTGCTAATTAGCCCACTTTCACTCCCTAGGCATCCAAACTCAAGTCTCAGACAAAAAGCCACCAACCAGAAGAGGGTACTGTTTGTTTAATATTTTCCTCTCAGTCCGATCTGGCCTCTGACTTTCCTCTGCCTAAATACCCACCATATTTTCTCCAGTCATTCAGACACAGAGATGTATGTGGTGTATGATGAGATTCCAGTAGTGGTCCTTTGTTTTTTAACCCCTACATTAATAGATATTTAATGCATCAATACCAATCTTGTGCAGTGGAGATATTTTCCTTCTTTTAAACATTATCTTACACATCAGTGGTTCTGACCCTAAAGCTTGAGAAGCATCCAAGAGTTGCAACATGTAACAAATTAACAAATCTATACATCTGGAGGCCACTTTTGGGGGGCACTCCATATTGATGAGTGCTCAGGGGTACCGGCAACTACTCACCAAGTGTGTCTCACTTCAAATTTTACTGCAAACCAAAACATTGTCTTTTATATTTGTGTCGCAGTGCTTTTACTCACAGGCATGAGTGTGGGGAGGAGACTTCATCAAAGATGCCTGGCCCTCAACCAAACCAAACAGAAAAAACAATCAACAGAAACACATTAATATCACTGAATAAGCCAAATAAACAATTCGGGCAATTCAGGTAAAATGTGAAACACTTGTGTGGTTAAAAGAAGGCATCAGCAGTGCAGCACGGTGGCATGGTGGTTAGCACTTTGCCTCACAGGAACAGAAGGTCTGGGTTTGAATCCACCTCGGCTCGGGCCTTTCTGTGTGGAGACTGCACGTTCTCGCCGTGTTTGCGTGGGTTGTACTCTAGGTTCCTTCCACAGTCCAAAGACATGCAGTTAGTGGGGTTAGGTTAATTGGTCATTCTCACTGGTTGTCTGTCTCTCTGTCATGCACAGGGTGCACTGTACCCTGTCTATCGCCCTATGACAGCTCGGATAGACTCCAGCCCCTCCATGACCTCGAACAGGACAAGAGGATGGATGGATGGTTGCCTTGGGTCCGGCCAACTCTAGTCCAAACTAGAGTCTTAAAGCAGCCCTGCTCACCACCATCAGCAATCGAGCAGCCAAACACAAATAACAAATCGGTTCTACATGCACCACGATCAGACTATAGCACAAAGAGCGCTGCTAAATGCGCTCTAACATTAAATAAATGTTTCACATATCTGCAATCAGTACGAGACCAGAAAGACTAAAGGTGCCCTTTACTGTATAATCAAGTGCTGATTGTAGAACTAGAGGAGGAGGCGGGGTTAGTGCTGTCCCAGGTCAGGAACATTTACTCAGTTGGAATTCCCCTTTATGGTTTGTTCAATTAGATAAGTACAGATCCGGTGCTAATTAAATTAATGAAACGGCACACATTTTGGTGTTTTACCTTTGTTTTAGTGTATTCATTGTTGGTGGGATGTGTTAATACTTTTCCTCACATTGTGCGTGTGAGAGAAAGTACTAACACATCGCACCAGTCCTCACACCACACAGTGTGAGGATTGTTTTTTTAGTCCCTGTCTTCTGTTTGACTCCCTGTCTCCAAACCTGTTCATCTGTCTAAAATCTACAAATAATTTAAAAAAATGTTCAAAATCATATCTTCCAACCATGATAATAAAATATGCATTTCTGCATTAGTCTACTTCTGAAAGGAAGAAAGAAAATAATTTCCTCATTCCCATTCAGTTCTTTGATTTAATTGCTGCTGTGCTGTAGTCCAACCCTCAGGAGAGCTGAGGATTACGCATCATAATTAAGCAAACTCATAAAAACTGCTGCATCCACTTTGTACAGTCAGAGCCAAAGATCAAAACTGTGGGGCTTAATTAAGCAATCATGTTTTTTTATATATATATTCCCTGATTTTCGAATCAATTTGCATAGTATTTTGTACAGTGTGGGAAAAAACAGCTCATTTCTATTCTCATATTTTCCAATTAAATGAAAACACTTACCTGTATACACATCTCAGAGAGACGGCTGAGAGATTTAGTTGGCTCATGTTGCAAGCCACTAGTGTCTGTTGCAAAGAACAACTGGGAACCACAGATGAACATGCATAATTCTACTGTTCACGCTGCCAGCGTGTAGTCCTGCAGCCAGTGCAGGAACTTTAATTGTGCAAAGATTTCTGAGCTAAATGAAGACAAAAATCCACATTTTTGTTACACGTTCCAAGTTCTGCACCAAAGGTGAGTAAAGCACGCTGATGGCTTTCAGTTCGTTTTGGGACAAAGTGTATCAAAACTTCCTACTGCAGCTTAATCACCGGGATGACGTTTATTCACCTGGAGGACAAACTATGAAAATGTACTTAAAATGAAGTGAGCTTATTTGAGCGAATACATGACTCTGGATCCCAAAAAACATGAGATGCTTTGAAAACTGTCAATAAAAGCTTATATGTACACTGATTATCATCAATGGTCTATTTCTAGGTGTTTAATAAGGTAGCTGTTAAGTAGAGTTAGAAGGTGAGATTCTGTAACTGTACTGAGATCAAACCTGCTCCAAGCTAACCAAGTTCAAATTAGATAGAAAACAAAAGAAAAGCATATTAGACAGAAGTGAGTGTGAATATATTTTTATTATTATTATTATTATTGTCGTTTTTTTAGTGTTATCGGGCTTTGGACTGAGCTCACTAAATGCAACCATGTAATCTTGTACTATTATTCAGAGCCCTTGTAAACACTCATGGATGTTGTAACTGGATGAGTTGACTCAAGCGCGTCCATTGTGCTGATGAAAGTCCGCCGCTAGTTCCAGTTTTAATTTCAGGATGTACTGTTTTACTGGCACATCCTTCAACAAAAGAGTCATCAAAAGAAACTCTGGAGATGACTTTGGCTCGGAGTGAATCTGAATCCCACTGTGTGGAGAGTGAAAATGAAAGATGAAATGCGCAATTCCCTGCGAGACTCCTTTTTTATTCTGCAGCATTTCCACCACAATGCTCTGGAGGAGGCCAAACAGCATTTTCTGTCAATTAAATAGCCTGTAATCCCGGACTCCATGCTGCTGTCCACCTGCTTCACTTTGTGCTTCGCCCAGAGGAGCCGAACAGCCATGAAAACAGAGCAATCAAAGAATGTGGTTGCTATCTTGCTACCTGTATACGTGTCTCAGGTGGGACTGAACCCTGTGGAGCTGTTACATGATGAAACTGTGGTACTCTGGCTGGGAAAAACACACATTTGACTGGGACATAGATTGTTGTCTATTTAATATTGGCAGTCATTTTCAGAGGATCAAAAAGACCTTTTTGAGATTTTAAAAAATGTCTATTATAAACTTTTTCTGGACTAATTCGGTGTGTGTTTACAGTGTTGTGAACTTATTTGCAATGGTGACTTTCTACATCAAGCATGTCAAACTCGCGGTTCGCGGGCCGCTTCCGACCACGCCCCCTACTTCAGATCGAGAATTGGCATTAAAAATATGGTACAAATAGGCCCTTCCCTTGGCCGGAAGTAGGGGGCGTGACCGGAAGCGGGCCGCGAGTTTGACATGCCTGTTCTACATTCATCTCTAAACAAACAAAAATACATAACTTGTTTGACATGTTTCTGTACGTCCTCATTTTAAATGGGGAATGTGATGCCTGTAAAAAAATATTTTACCTTTTTCATCACTTTCTCTTATCTTCAAGATTATTTTTGTGTCTTATCAAAGCCAGTCCACGAGTTAAATCTACTACTGCAGCACACTTGTTATGTGAGCCCACCAAGGTCGCCAGAACTGTTGCTGGTTTAAATTCATATCCATTAATCAGACCCTTCTTTGAGGTTTTATTGAAGTACGAGGGTAACAGTGGGCATCCTGAGATGGAGATGGAGAAGTCTAGTCATACACTCAATACATGCACATAAATTTTCATTATATTCTTATCACAATGTTAATATTGTAGACCCATAAGGATCAGTTATGGGAACTTATATTACTTATACTCATAATGTTTGTTCAAAACTAAAAGGGAGGGCTGTGTGATGTAATGAGCATTTGTATTCTGCTGACTCTATAAGCAGATAAGCAGTAATAATTTAAAGAGGGAATCAATCACTTAACCTACTGTAAGCTGATGTCCATATTGGCAGGAAGATTAAGGCTTACTGAATATGATTAGCAACTTTTGTATTCCTTCGTGCCTTCCCCTGAGAGCCCATTTGCTGACCAAGATCACTTTTTGTCTGTGATATTTTTCAGGCAGAATATAGACTATCTCATGCATCCATAATCAGCAAAGTTAGAGGAAACTATGTATTTATTTATTTTTTTGTGGCAATTATGAAGTTAAAGAATTTTCTCCAGTCATCCTTGAGTCTCCATCCATTCTATTAGCCGGCAGGCATGCAAACCACTGAAGAAGTCATTCACAGCCTCATGTGTTGTTGATGTGGTGAAGGTGACTTACTGTCAAATAAAACGTCCATCAGGTTCGACTGAGCTGTGAATTGCTGTTTAATAAACCACCTGTGTATATCTGAGCTAGTGGCTGTATAGTATGTGTTATATTGCCTGTTCATGTGCAGCTGATATGTGGCCAGAACCAAATCCTGCCAGCTTATGTGATCACTGAGAGCAGCTGAACTGAACTGAGCTGAAGCTATTCACTCTCTCTGCATCTGTATGCATTTCCTCCTGCTTTCGCTTCTTAAAGTTTTCATCTGATAATGATCTCCTTGAACTGATCTGTGCTTTGAATAAAAGCACAGTGTAAAGTTTTCCCCAGTTTAGGTGTTGGCCTTGGCAACTAGTCAAGGGTGCACTTATCTTATCTGCGCTCTGGAACAAGAGGAGAAAATACTGAATGTGTGGAAGAAGTACATGACATTTTTATTTGAGTGACATATCTTTGATATCAAAATACAAGAAATGCATTTGACTTAAGGTGGCATGGCAGTGCAGTGGTTAGCACTCACAGCAAGAAGGTTCTGGGTCCAAACCAGCTGACCAGCCGGGGTCTTTCTTTGTGGAGTTAGCACAGCAGTGCCTGCGTCTGTGTGCGTTCTCACTGGCTACTGCAGCTTTCTCCCAAAGTCCAAAGACATGCTTGTTAATTTAACTAGTGATTCCAAACTGCTGTAGGCATGAATGGGCTCCTCCTTATAACTGTCAGCAAAATAATCAAAGTAAAAGCATTCATTTTGTGAAATGATGGACAATTTCTCTAATGCCATTTCTCGAATTACTGAACATATTGTTCCTGTCAAAAATATTAATGTACAAGGCGCATCTAATGCACCATGGAGAAACCGAAAAGCTAAAGTTGGCCCAAGAAAAACAATCTGGAAAGCTGAGAGAAAATACAGAAAAATATGCCCTTTACTGCTACAGTGAAATAAAATGAGCCAGACAACCCTGCATCTCCCCACTAATTAATAATAATCAGGGTTCAGAACCAATCAGAGCACAGAAACAGCTCTAACTAAAGTCATCAATGACCTAAGGATCAGTAGTAACTCACAGAGTTTCAGTTTTTCTTGATCTCTCTGCTGCTCTCGACACAACGTTCTCATTCTTGACTCAGCTTCATGACTCAGTTGGTTTAACAGGTCGGGTTCTCGACTGGATCTCATTATATCTAAAGGGTAGAAGTTTGTATGTTTATGCTAGTTAGCAGTTTTAGATGTAATCAGGGGTTTCTCTGTACTCGGTCCATTACTCTTTAACCTTTACATGATCTCACTTGGTATGGTCATAAAGAATTATAATATAGCTTACTATTTTTATGCAGATAATACTAACTTGTACTTAACATTTTCCTCTAATGATCTAACCTCTATCCACAGACTAATGAGCTGCATTGATGGCATTAACTGCTTGGATGTCTCAAAACTTTTCAGAGGCAAGAAGAAATATTTGCAGTTGGACTAAAAAGTCAAAAGATTGAAAATTTGTTCATATTTATCGTCCCTGTCTTTGAAACACGGCGAGCGAGGCAGGAATCTTGGCCTCATTCTGCACACTGCTCTCACTTTTGATCACATCACATCAACAAGGTTATCAGAACTGCTTCCTACCAGGATATCAAAGGTTAGAAAATCCCCGTCTCAAACTGACTCTGAGAACTTGCGTTCGTATCAAGCAGGTTAGATCACTGTAATGGTCTATTTGCTGGATTATCCAGATCACCAGCAGCTCATTCAAAATACAGCAGCCAGAGTCCTTACAGGTGCAGTCCTTACATCAAAATCTTATCATATTACCCCATATTACTGAGATCACTTCACTGGGTACCCCCACCTCCACCCCACCCCCACCTCCCCCAGAGTCCACAGTAAATCTCTGACCTGCTCACTGTCTACAACCTTTCAGGTCATCTGGTGAAGATCTTTTAAATTATTGCTAGAATTAGATCTATATTGTCAGTTACTGTGGTCCTGCCTGCTGACCTGAAATCAATTACAACTGTGCATAAATTTAAAAACAGACTCAAACCTTTCAATTTCACATTCTGAATATATGATGGAGAAACTGAAGAAATGTGAATGGTGGGCAGGATCAGTGTTACCAGTTTATTAGTGCAGAACGTGGTCACGAGCTGCTGCTCTGCTCCTGAGCTGTGATGTTAAATGGGCAGAAAAGTGTTTTGCAGAACATTCATGCTGACTAAAGTTGGCCTTTGACTGTTTTGATATATGATACCATCACTTTATTATTTTATCCCACTTGACATTGAAAATTTTTTGTCGCGTTAAGCAAATCATTTCAGAAGAATTAAAGTCACTGTGACCCGGGAACAGCTCTTTGACTCCAGGAAATCCTGTTTTTGGATGACAAGTTACAACTTTATCGGTTTTACTGATAATATCAAAAGAAATCCCAGCAAAGCTTTGCACAGCTCCAACCTGAGATGATGCAACCTCTTATTACTGTGTCTGTGGTAATACATCAAATCTTGTAAGCTAGTCAAATATTTGGTTATGATACATGGTGGGTGCTCAGACTGCAGGACTTTGACAGCAGTGCCTAAAGGTTCCAATACAAACACAAAAAGTTATAGAGCCGTTACAAAGACATTCTTACTTTTATTTCTTT